>JAJTUV010003920.1:0-34196 GCA_021653895.1 Mastomys natalensis | reverse complement strand
AGCTGTCACAGTGCTGAGCTGCCACTCACAGTGCTGAGCTGTCACTCACACTGTTGAGCTGTCACTCACAGTGCTGAACTGTCACTCACACTGCTGAGCTGTCACTCACACTGCTGAGCTGTCACTCACACTGCTGAGCTACATCTCATAGTGCTCAGCTGTCACTCACAGTGCTGAGCTGCCACTCACAGTGCTGAGCTGTCACTCACAGTGCCGAGCTGTCACTCACAGTGCCGAGCTGTCACTCACAGTGCTGAGATGTCACTCTCTCTGCTGAGCTGTCACAGTGCTGAGCTGCCACTCACAGTGCTGAGCTGTCACTCATAGTCCTGAGCTGTCACTCACAGTGCTGAGCTGTCACTCACACTGCTGAGCTGTCACTCACACTGCTGAGCTGTCACTCACAGTGGTGAGCTGTCACTCACAGTGCTGATCTGTCACTCACAGTGCTGAGCTGTCACTCACAGTGCTGAGCTGTCACTCACAGTGCCGAGCTGTCACTCACAGTGCCGAGCTGTCACTCACAGTGCCGAGCTGTCACTCACAGTGCCGAGCTGTCACTCACAGTGCTGAGCTGTCGCTAATTTCATTTCGGTCACTCTAGAGTTCCATTTTGTTTTTCTCTCTGGGACTTATGCATACTCTCTGTCTCTTTGTTGATAGTCTATGCTCATTCTATTATTAAATTATTTCTTAGTTCTTGAGAAGTAGATCCCTTTGAATTTATGTGTTTGTGTGTATGCATGCTTGCATGCATGTGTATATATTTGTGTGTGTACCCAGGTGACAGCCAGAAGCTGATATCAGGTATTTTCCTCAATCATCTCGACATCTTGTTTTTTTGAGACAGGCTCTCTGATGGAGCCCAGCACTTACTGCTTCAGTTAGACTGGATGGCCAGTAAACCCCAGAATCCTCCTGTTTCCTACATCTCCCCAGTGATTACAAGCGTGCATTGTTTCTCATGTGAGTGGTAAGGATTGATCTCAGGCTCTCATGCTTGCAGGGCTGGCTAGAGCTCTACCAACGGCCTTATTTCCTCAGCCCTCCTATCATATTTATAGTAGCTACGTGAAATTTTTGCCAAGTCCAACATTTGGGCCTCCCAAAGGCAAAGCAGGTTTGCTTGTCTCTCCCTCCCCAGTGTGCTTTCCTGTTTCCCTACATGTTTAGTGTTTGTTTTGTCAAAAAACTGGACATTTTAGAGAAGTCAGCAACACTAAACAATGATCTGCATTGTTTGATACACCCCTGTGTGCATGGTCACTGTGCAGTGACTTAGCTGTGACTTCAGTGGCTTCTGTACCCTGCCAAAGTGAGGTCTCTGGTCACTGTTCATGAGGCACTGCCATGGGCACCCCGGCCGCCCTCTAGGCTGATGATGGTTTTATCAGGGCTCTCTCTGACCATTTCCCTGATGTTGTAGTTACTTCTCCATTGCTGTGATAAGATACCATGACCTAGGCAACTTATAGAAGAGTTTTATTTAGGACTCACAGTTTCAGAGTGTGAGTCCATGACCATCATAGCAGGGAGCATGGCAGCAGGCAGGCACGCGTAGTGCTAGAGCAGTGGCTGAGAGCTTACATCTTGAACTGCAAGCAGAGACAGGGAGAGCTGTTTGGGAGTGGCATGGGCTGTTTGAATTCTCTGAGGCCACATCCAGTGACACACTTGTTCTATCAAGGTCACACCTACTCCAACCATGTCACATCCCTCATACCTGATGAGTTATGATGGGTTCCTGGCCTCACATGCAGGCACTGCCCTCTAGGAATTGCTGATTGGCTTCTGTGATTTTTATTGAAAAGCTCCCAAATGGATCATTCTACACTAACCAAATCCACATGTTGCTGCTTATCTGGGACTCAACGCTGAGGTCTTGCCTTGGTGGTTTCCTTTACTGCTTTTCTCTATAAAATTTCTAACAGGTTTCACTTAGCACGTTGAAATCGAGGCACTTCTGGGGTCCTCTTGTTTGCCGTCCATGAATTTCAAGACTCTCCAGTCTCACGTGGCTCTGGAGGTGTCTTCACGCTTGAACTGTCTCATCTGCATTTTCAGTGGACTTACTAGAACTCTACCTTTTCTCAAGAAGCTTTTGTCATTGCTCTGAGGCTGGGTGACAGCTGGAGTCAGGACAATGGCTTGCCGCACCTGTACTTTTTTTTTTTTTAAACATAACTTCCATTTTATTTTTCTAAGGTATTTTTTTCTGTCCTAATGAAGCCTCTTTTACATGGGCATTGGTGAAGGTCACCAGCCGGTCAATCATGGTGGGGGTGTTTGGTCCTTCCCAGCTTCACGAGATGGAGCCTGACTACCTTGCTATGAGTGGTTCAGCTCCTTCAGTAATCCAGCTTGATGTATAGTTTGGGAAATGTAGCCACCCAGAGGACACGGATGAACTGGGTTCACCTGAAAGGGAGGCTGGAAATGAAAAAGAGATGAAGGGCAAAGAAGCATGAAGCCAAGACAAAGTTCTCTGATCAAGGCTGAAAGTTTAATATTCAGAACTTCTATATATAGGGGCAGCCCATGGAACCCATCCTTTGTTTCAGCCGGATTATGTCATAAGGCAAGCTCAGCAGGCAGTCTATTCTTCTGAGTTCCTATAGAAAGTTGTATGTGCAGCCAGGGTGGATGATTCCACCTGGGTTGTTAAGGTCCTGTGGCAATTCTGGCCTGCTCAAGGCTGGGGGAGGGCACGGAAAGCACCTAAGTGTTGAAGATACTTGCTTTGTATATGGCCCTGACAGTGGGGGCGGGGGAGCTCCATAATGTTCTGGATGACAAACTTTTTTTTAAAAAAATTTATTTTATTTTTATTTCATGTGCACTGGTGTTTTGCCTGCCTGTATATCTGTGTGAGGGTTTTGGATCTCCTGAAATTGAAGTTACAGACAGTTGTGAGCTGCCATGTGGGTGCTGGGAATTGAACCTGGGTTCTCTGGTGAGTGCTCTTAATCACCGAGTCATCTCCCTAGCCCTCACATGATAAACTTCTTAAAGTGTTCTCTTTGGGATACACTGGGCTCAGTACAGGACTTGGCTACGCAGAGCCACGGCCCTTTCTGGCGTGATGGTTGTTTCTTCTTTGTTTGGTCATCTTGGAGCCAAGGCCTGAAAGAACCCCACCACTCTTAGGTTGATGAACTATGCAGTGTCTGCTGGTCTTCTTGGTAATAGTATGTCATAAAGGAAAATTGCATTTGTCTCTTGGTCGTGTGTCACCTGATGGTTGCAGTGCCCCAATGTGGTTAAACATCCTCTAAGGTGTACTTAGGTTGTTCTGCTATACTAAAACCTAAGGTACCAGAGAGGTTTCCCCATTGACACATGTCACTATATGAAGGTATCTCAACAGTCTCTGACCTTATAATAACACTTAACTCGTGGTCTTTCCCTCCTTCCTTCCTTCCTTTCCTTCCTTCCTTCCTTCCTTCCTTCCTTCCTTCCTTCCTTCTCTCTCTCTCTCTCTCTCTCTCTCTCTTCTCTGTTTCTTTCTTTCTTTCTTTTCCTCCTTCCCTCCCTCTCTCCTGTCTGTCTGTCTGTCTGTCTTTTCTTTCCTGAACAAACTTGTATCCTAGGCTGGCCTGAATTTCCCCATGTAACCAAGGATGATCGGACCTTCTGATCCCCGCCTCTGCTTCTGAGTGCTGAGGTTACAGGCATCGCCACAGTGTCTGCTTTATGTGGTGACATTGAACCCAGGATTTTGTACATGTGAGGTAAACACTCTATCAATGGTTATATCCCTAGCCTACATCGTGGTTTTGACCTTACTCCATGAATTTGCCACTCACTTATTCATACAAGCTTCTTTAAATTTACAATATGGAGCACACTGGGCTGCTACCACCTTCAAGGAAGTCTACTCCAGCATCTCTTAGGAATGCTTGATTCATTTTCTAAATAAACCTCCACTTAAACTGTCTCTTGACTGAATTCCTTACCTCATGAAGTCAAAAGTTAAGAGTCCTTCTTTCGCCTCTAACACTGAACCTCTGTCATGCAGCGAGCTGGCGTGCGCACAGCTGGACTCATTATTCTCAGCCATCGGCACTTGAGCAGTGATTTTGCCCATGAAAGGGTGGGATAAAGGATTCTTAGTCAGATCTCACTCAACTAGCCTGAATTAGAGCTTTGCAACACAGAAGTTGGGTAGGCAGGATCCATAATGATGGCAGCCTGTCTTCAGTCCCAGCGAATAACTGATCCTTCCTTGGGGCATGGAGGGAGAAGGGCTTCTCTTTTCAGGGGAACTGCTCCAGGAAGGTTCCAGCCTTCAGACCTTCAGAGGAGTGATCAAGTAGAAGATGATGTTCAGGGACTCAGGTCTCCCTTTTCTCCTAGACTGTCTGAGAGTCCAAACAAATGCTTATCCATTTGTTTTATGCCTATGGGACAATTTCCAGGGAGTTAAAAAAAAAACTTCTTTCGAAGGAGAAGACCAAAGTGGGGTGCTTTTGTCCTTTTTAGAACTGAGTATCAAAAGATTCAACCAGAGCTCCAGGATCTAAACTCAGCCTGAGAACAGACAGGGGCAACTGTCCTCTGAGAGGCTCTAACCAGCAGCTGACTCAGACAGATACAGCTCCAGAGCCAAACAGTGGATGGAGCTTGAGGACCTAAGAGCATAGGTGGAAGGATTGCGGGCCCTAGGAGTAGGAAACTGCCAGGAAGACCAAAACAGAGTAAACGAACCTGAACCCTTGAGAGCTCTCAGAGACTGAATCACCAACCGTGGAGCATACCTGTTAAAAGATTCTACTCCATGGGCTTGAACCTAGGCCTCCCTGCACTATGTTGTAAATGTGCAGCTTGGTTTTAGTAGGTCTCAAACATTGAGTGGGGGCTATCCCAAAAATGCACCCTTTGTATATGGAGTATGTCTTTTTCTAAAAAAAAAAAAAAACAGTTGTTCAGTTATTCATGGAATATTATTTTTTTATATCTCTTGTATTCAGTTTGCAACTACTTCATTGAGAATTTTTGTATGTATATTCATGAGGGATACTGGGCTATAACTTATATATTTTTGTTGGGTTTACACTTGATTTCACTATTTCAATATTATTTGCTTTGTGAAGGAGCTTATTGTGGTTCTGAATTTTTTTAAACATAACTCAAAAAGTTGTTGCTTGTTTGAAGGCTCTATAGAATTCTTGTATAAGTATATCTGACCCTTGGTATTTTGCTTGTTTGTTTCTTTTCATTTTATTCTTTTGAATGCTTTTTAAATTTTTTTGATTTGCTGAAAAAAAAAAAAGAATATAATACCTCAAAAAAAAAAAAAAAAACCTTCTTTCATGTGTATGCCTGTATGTGTGTCTGTGTACCATGTTGGCACCTGGTGCCTTCAGAGACCAGAAGAAGGCTTCAGATCCCTTGGAACTGGAGTTACAGTTGGTTGTGCACAACCTTGTAGGTGCTGGAAATTGAACCTAATTCCCTGGAAGAGCAGCCAGTGCTCTTAACCATTGATCCATTTTCTCTGGCCCCAATTTTCAAATACTCAAATAATTGCTTTAATAACAATAATTTGTGAGTTATTGCCACTTTGTTGAGGGGACCATGGTCTGTAGAAGTCCCCATGCCACTGCCAGGGATGTTTGCTCTTCATTCTAGAGGTACAGAAGTCCAAGTATCCATTTAGTTTGGTGTATTTAAAAGACATTGCTTTGTTTTTCCCTTCCTCTCTTCCTTCCTCTCTCTCTTCCTTCCTTCTTTCCATCCTTCCTTCCTTTTTTCTCCTGTGTTGTATGTTTATTTTCCTCTGGCTAATTTGAAGATTTTCTAATTATGGATATTTTGCTTAGAACACTCTTATGTATTTTTTCATGTTTCTCTAGCATTTGTCAAGTTTCTTGGATCTGTGAGCTGGTTTTCATTAAATTTAGAAAAAGGGCAAACATTATTCTTTCCATTTCCCCCTTGTTTTCCCTTTCATGGTCCTCCTGACTGAAGGCTCCAGAGCCATCTTTCAAGCTGCTTGAGGTGATTGCCAGCTCTGTTAATTTTTAGAATTTTGTCTTGCTTTGTTTTTCCATCACTGGCCTTCAAATTGTCTTCCTTTACTTCAGGGTCTAACCTACTTAATTTTGTCTAGGGTATTTTTTTGCTTCAGACATTACAATGTTTAAAAAAGACTTATTTTATATGTGTATGGGCATTTTGCCTCTGTGTATGTCTATCATCATGTGTATGCAGTACCTGGGGAGGCCAGAAGAGGGCGCTGGCCTTTGGTCATTCCAGTTCCTCTGGAACTGGAGTTACAGACAGTTGTACATCATCACGTGGGACCAAACCCAAGTCATCTGCAAGAGCAGCAAGTTCTTTTAACAGCTGAGTCATCTTTCTAAGCATACATAACCACACACACACACACACACACACACACACACACTCACACAGAATCCTAGAAGTGTGCCATGGGTCTAATGTTTAAATGTTCTAGCTTTAAAAAATTGCAGTTTAAAGGCTATTTTTATTTATATACTTACTTTTTTTAGGCTCAAAGATAATGAAGGTATTGAAACACCAGGTAGACAGTCTAAAACAGCTTTTGAAACAAGCCTGTAATGTATACTATCAGCGAGCATTCATTGGGAAGAAGGGAAAAAAATACAAGGGGGTGGGCGTTTTTCACAAATTAGCCTGCTGGTTATCTAGGTTTTGTGAAATACTGCATAAGCACCAAAATGTGATGTCATCTGTCGTGAACATTTTCAAAAAATACACTGTAGGGCTGGGATGTGGCTTGTTGGTGCCGTGCTAACCCAGCATGCACAAAGCTGGGCAGAGCCCGAGCACTGTATAAACCATATGTGGTGGCTCACAGGGAAATCCACACTTGTAGGGTTATCACTGCAAAGAAATAGGTTAGTTTTGCAATGAGCAAGTCTGAGGCCAGCCTGGGATACATAAGATCCTGTCTCAGAAAATCAAAATCCAAAAACCAGAAGAACAAAATGCCCAGTGTGACAGCACATGCCTTTATCCAGCCTTGGGAGGCTGAAGCAGTCAGATCTCAAGGATTTGAGGTTATTCTGGTTTACATACTGGGTTCTAGGCCAGTCAGGACTACATGGTGAGCCCTTGTCTCAAATACCGTTCCCCTCCCCCCCAAAAAATCTTACGAAACCTGAATAGATACAATATACAAATATTTTGCCCATTCACACACTGACTGAAATGTACATACCATTCTTCCATGAAATCCCAAAGCATCTAAAGTGACCCCAACTACACAAGAAGAAACTGGATGAAAAACCGTGTTAAGAGATTTCATTATCTGAAATTGCAACATTAACTGTGGGTTAGAGCAAGTGTTTGAGTCCATTTGTTCCCATCCTTTCTTTCTGCTGACTTTTAGTGACGAGGTATCCCCCTTCTTATATCTTCTGTTTGTATGAAAAGCATCATGATTCTGTCACTCAGGGAAAACTTCCATCTCCTCTATCAGTTTTTGACTAAATGCCAGGCACTGTGAATCTCATCTTGTTGGTGCTGGATAATTTTGAATCCATGTAAATATCTTAGTTAGGGTTTCATTGCTGTGAGAGACACCATGACCATGGTAACTCTTATAAAGGAAGCCACTTAATTGGGGCTGGCTTGCAGTTTTAGAGATTTAGTCCATTATCATCATGGCGGGAAGCATGGCAGTGTCCAGGCAGACATGGTACTGGAGAAGGAGCTGAGAGTTCTACATCTTGGTCCTCAGACAGCAGGAGACTCTGTGCACACTGAGCATAGCTAGAATATAAGAGACATCAAATCCCCTCCACAGTGAACACTTCCTCCAACAAGGCCACACCTCCTAATAGTGCCACTCCCTGTGGTCAAGCAGTCAAACTCATGAATCTATGGGGTCCATTCCTATTCAAACCACCATCATATCTTTGCATGGAAATCTGAAGCCTCGGACCCTTGTGAGCACTAACACTCACATGCATGTGTCCACATATGTCCACACATGTCCACACAACACAAACAATTGAAAGTTGCAAGAGTAATCTTACAAGAGTGTGTGCTACCCGATGAATGCAAATCTCTCAAGGTTCTCCAGGTTGGTTGATGGTCACAGGATAATGACCAGTGGTTGTGATGAGAGTCCTGGATGCTGTTTTCTCTGAATCCTGGATGTGTGCTCATCCTGATGGCAGTGCATGTCTTCATGCATGTACTGATCATTTAGCTGAATACTAAGGGGTCTCTTTGTAGATCTCTATGGTTTGATCAGGTTTCTCTCTCTCTCTTCTCTCTCTCTCTCTCTCTCTCTTCTCTCTGTCTTCTCGTTCTCTCTTCTAGCTTTTGAATCTGTCTCTCTCTATCTCTCTGTCTGTCTCTGTCTCTGTCTCTCTCAGTTCAGGTATGAATGTGAAGGTCAGAAGACAATGTATGGGAGTCAGCTCTCTTCTTTCACCATATAGCTTCGGGGTATAATAGTCAGGCCATTAGGTGTCATGCTTAGCTTGCAAGTGCCTCTGCCTAGTAAGTCATTTTGCCAGTCCAAGTGTCACAATGTATTAAAATATTATTAGATATAGATTCTAATCATGTGAGTTAAGGGAAAAGATGCTTAGGGAAAGAAAGAGAATATTCAAGTGGTATGGGCCTCTCAGGGGATAGTCGTAATTAAGTAATTTAGTATTTGTCATCTCTAGCATCTTAGTGGCTCTGAATTTACATCCCAAAGGACTGTTAAAAAGCACCCCTTCTCTCCCCCATTAAATATTTCAATTACACTGTATTGTGTGTGAGCATGCTCAGAAGCATACCACAGCTTACCTGTATAGGTCAAAGGGCAACTTTCAGGATTCAGTTGTCTCTTTCTACTATGCAGGTCCCAGACACAGAACTCAGGTCTTCAGACTTGTAGCTCTTCCTATACCCACTGAGCCACCTCTCTGGTCCTCCCCGCTCTTTATGTATGATTATAAAGTGGCCCTAGGTGCCTTGAGTAGGATTATGAACCAATAAAGTAACAATCAGAAGCCAATGAGGTGTGCAAAGGGTCTAGGCCAGTGGTTCCCAACCTTCCTGTGACTCTTTAATACAGTTCCTCATGTTGTAGTGATCTCTAACCATAAAATTATTTTTGTTGCTACTTCATAACTGTAATTTTGTTACTGTTATGAATTATAATGTAAATATCTGTGTTTCTTGATGGTCTTAAGTGACCCATTTGGGAGTTGCTACCCATAAATTGAGAGCTGCTGGTCTAGGACATCTCTTTTTACGAAAGGAGTTTCTGGTGTGTGTTGGGTAGACTTCTAAAAACTATAGGTTTATAGCTGGGAAGGGAGAAAATCCTTAAGGAAATGTTAATTGTATTGAATTCTTGATTCTCAGCTGGTGAGAGGCTTCAGCTAGACTCCAGGATGAAGGACTGCTTCCCCTTCCCAAGGCTCCATAATTTTCTCTTTCTATACTGACTCAGGTGTCATCAGAGATTGTTGTTGAAATAGCTTTAACACATGTGAAGTAACTTCACTTTATCAATATAAGATTGCATATGTACACATACATGTGCATGATTTAAATTATATGATGTCCTCACTCTTCACTGGTCAGGTTGACAAAAGTCTGAAGTGCGATGATACTTCCACCATGCTGTCAGGTGATGTGGATGTGGGGAATTGTGTACACCCTTGACTTGTTCATTTCAATTGAAGAAATTAATTTTACTATTGCATGTCTATGTGTATAACAGCATTTCCATTGACATAAGCTTAGCTCTTCAGGGGAAGAACACAAATTGAATTCAGTGCCACAGAGAGATGGTCTCTTGCTGTGTCAGGTGAGGAGCAGGGAGTGTTTGTTCCCTGGGACACCCTCTGGGGGCAGGGGAGGAGATGGGAGACTGGGTGACATGGAGAACATGTAAAGACACTGGCTTTACACAATGGAGCTTTTAATCGTCTTTGAGTACTGGGTCATGTGTATTTTACCTACTCCACAGTTAATATTTGGAAGTGTGTATCAGGACACTATGGAATTCCTCTGCTGTGTGCTTTCACCCCTTCTATTTCCAAATGGGTCCTGCTGATTTTAGCATCTCGATGGCCCTCAACTCTTCTCCCTTTTTCTCTCCACTTTCCCTTTATTTTGTCTCCTATTCTTTGCAAGGCACAGATGAAGGGCTCTCTCCACTGAAAAGGCCCCCGACCCCTTCTGGCATGAGCATGGCTCCAGGAATTTCAGGAGTGGGTGCCTGGAGCATATATCTGAATCTGGAGCTCAGGAGTAAGATTGAGATCTCCAGAACCCTGTGGGAGTCAGAAGGGGCATTTTGTGGTTGAATTCTTGAGCATTGGTGTGGCTTGTGAAAGTGGTTGGCTTTGTGTCTAGGACAAAGCCTGGGAGCCTGCTGGTTCTGCTGGAATATGATTGTCAGGTGTGTCTTCAGTTAGACATTGAGACTCCAAAACCTGCAGGAGGTATGAACCCCAATCTACGTGCAGTAAGGCTTCTGTGCCTGCGTGTGGGACCATATATGCCTGTGCTTCCTCCTGAGGCTAAAAATGCCATCTGAAAGCTCCCCCAGTATCTGACACTGTGTAGGACTTAGAAGAGAGGAAGACTACTCAGGGAATGTATTCTTTTTGTTGTCTCCTGATGTCCCTGAGAGTTCCTATGAGAGAAGCAAGTCTGTTGATGACACAGTTTCTGTGGGCATTTGTAGAGGCACCAGTACAGAAGGATCAGTCCAATAATGGCCTCACCTGACAAAAGAGTCAGGTGGCCCAGATGGTGGCCCAGATGTCTTCAAGTGGACTGGTTCCTGCCTTCTGAGTGAGTACAAACCCTGCTACCGGATGCATCTATATTGAAGACTTCTCTTTGGTGCACCAGGGACCCTCAGCAGTGGCTGGGCCCAAGCCACCCTCATGTTCTCTTCCACAGCCTCTGGACCTATTGTTAGGCTATTGTCGGGAGGTGAGTTCAGAACTGAAGGGCAAGTGGTGTCAATTAGACCAAAACAGAAAGGCTCCCTGTGGGTGGCTATAGCGTGAACAGTGAGCATCGTTCACCTTCTCTGAGCACCCATGGTTCTCCTCACAAGCAGCTGGAAGGACATAAAGTGAAAGAGTGTCTGGTAGGGTCGGGCTAGCTGCTCTCCTCCAGTCAGTTTTTAGAATGTTCCATTCCTCCAGGTAGAGCTGGGACAGTGCTCCTTGTAGAAACCAAATGGCTTGGAGGCCAGAGCTCCAGATGCTACACTCTGGGCCTCCCAGAAGATCATGGACTACCCTCAGGAGACACATCAGCAGCAGGCTCCTGCCCTCCTCCAAGGACTTGCCAGATAACATTGTATATATATTTTTAAATGTTCACATTCAACCCCAGGATCATCTGGTCTTTCCTTTCCTTTCCTTTCTTCCTTTCCTTTCCTTTCCTTTCCTTTCCTTTCCTTTCCTTTCCTTTCCTTTCCTTTCCTTTCCTTTCTTGCTTTTTTCCTTTGTTTCTCCCCCCTCCCCTGTGTGTGTGTGTGTGTGTGTGTGTGTGTGTGTGTGTGTGTATGTGTCTGTCGGTCTGTCTGCCTGCCTGTCTTTTGTGACAGGGCTTTACTATGTAGCTATAGGCGATTTGGAACTCACTACGTAAATTGGGTTGGCCTTGAACTTACAGAGATCTGACTGCCCATGTCTCCAAAGTGCTGGAATAAGGCATGTACCACATGCCTGACTTAGTTGGACTGTCAAGGAGAGCCTCCATTCCAAACTACAGAGCAGAAAAGAAACAGGTGGGAGAAGACAGCATCCTGGGTGCTAGACAATGCCAGGAAATACCAGGGACAACGTGCAGCAACACCAGCGTGCCTCGAGGGTAAGGCAGATGCCAAGAAAGAGGTCACTGGGATGAAAAGTGTGAGGGAGAGTTTCCAACTGAAGGGCCGCATGCTCACTCTTTGCCATCATGGCCCTCCTAAGGCTTCTCTACCTCATTGTCTGCCTCTGCTGATGTCTGATGTCTGAGATAATGCACCATCAGCAGCGGCCACCCCATCCCATGAATGCCATTATTCTGGCTCCATGATCAAGGACTCTCTGTTTGGATAGTCAGCTTTCTTTCACTGTGACAGACACCTAAGACCAACAGCTTAAAGAAGGAAAGGCCTGCTCTGGCTCAGGATCTCAGAGGCTTTAGTCTGTGGTTGGTGGTCCCCAGTGCTTCATTGTGCCTTCCGGCTGCACAGCATATCATGGTGGGCTAGTGTGGAGGAAGAAGTCTGTACACTTCCTGTACCTGGAAAGGGAGGGCTAGGGATTGGCCCACAGCATTTAACATATTGGCCTTTGGGAGATATTTAAGATCCAATGGTCATGAGGCAGGCAGTGAGAGATGAGTGATTAGCTGCCTGCAAGTCCTGTGGTATGGCCCACAGTATTCTTGCTTGACTGTTCTCCTCATGAGTGAGGATCCTTGAGTTGCCCACAGTTCCCTGCTCTGCAGTTAACCCCATGATGAGCACCCTCCAGAGACCTTTCATGATACTCTGAGAAGGCTTCTCTTGGATTCATTTCTAGGATCTGGATTCCTGGACTGCTTGCTGGGCATGTGTATCCTTAATTAGATGGATGCTAACCTGCTGCTTTCAGAGAATGAGTAGGCTGTTCCTTCTTCACAGCTTAGTCATGGCTTGGCATTACACATCTTTCTATATTTAGTGTTGATCCTATTGGGTATAAGTGACACTTCTCTCTAAAATTTATGCTTTATAAGTAATGGCTGTGAGTGTGTCTTCAGAGCTGTTACCGTGCTGGCCTCTTTGTCTGTGGTAGTCTGTTTATAAACCTCCATCTGTTGGCATTTCTTATTCTCACTTGATGTGACCTGCAGAGCTTTGGGATTGGCCTGATGGGGAATGGGAAATGGAGAAGCAACAGATGCAACCCCCAGAAAGGCTGGAATCTGGTGTGCCATGCACTCTGATGGAGACACCAGCAAGCAGCGCAAAAACTCAGCACAACTATATGCAGCATAGTGAAGAGGTGGGTTAGCTTATCTCTGTAGGGGAGAAGTCCCGGGCTGCAGTCACTTCCTCCTGGAGGAGGAAGTCCCTGAACCTGACCTAGGGGATGCCTTGCCATTCCCATAGATCCTTGACATAGCTGTGCCTTTGTCAACAGTACACATTCACTCAGGACTTCATCTGTTTCCCGTACCCACTCATCACAGGAATTCCTAATATGGTCCAGGTATTCTGGATTCTATTTTCTTGTCAATTTCATGTGATGGTTTAAAGGAAGACCCTCCCTTGTAGGATCAGATGTTTAAACACTGGGCCTGCAGATGGCGCTGCTGATCGGGAAGGTTATGGGTTGGTAGGAGTTGGAGCCTTGCCTGGAGGAAGTAGATCACTGGTGGTGGGATTTGAGAGTTTTTAGCGCACCCTACTTCCGGTTTGCTTTCTCTGCTTCCCATGTGCCTCTGAGTCGTGATTTTGAGCTTCCTGCTTCTGTAGCCATGCCCTTCCCACCATTTCAGACATCCGGCCCTCAGGAGCCGTGGCAAAAATAAACTCTTCCTTAAGTTGCTTTTGGTCATGACATTTTGTTACAGCAACATAGAAGCTGTCACCTGTTCATTTATAAAGAACACTTCTCACTGAACCGAAGCTCTTAATTTGCATACCATCAGCTTCCTCAGCCCTTTGTGGATGGCGAGCGACCAGTCCTCATGTCCCACTCTCCACACGCTTGGTACTCATACCATTGCAAGTTGCCATGGAAGATCTTTAGGTAGACGCTGGCATTAGGCACTGACTTTGGGTTGGTTTTCTCAGTCTGGCAGTTCCATCTCATGATGAAGGTGCAGAGCATAGAGGGATGCAGGGTGGCTCATGAAGAGCCTTGAAGCTCCTTTATACTAGCCATAGGTAAGATCACTGCTCCATTGTAAGTCCCCCTTGTGCTGACTGGTGATGTCTCCCTTCCTCTTCTGTTCATTCTTGGCCTTGCTTGTGGGGGTGAATCTCCTTGACTCCTTCTGGTGTTGGGTTGGCCTATTTGAGTAGGTAGAGGTGGCCTCAGGAGATAGTTGAAACCAGGTCCAGTGTGCTGAGGCCATCTTCTCACTGGTGGGTATTATGGGCTGTGTGATGTTCCTTACTAACTCACATGTTAAAGTCTATGCCCCAGTTCTTCAGAATACAGCTATGCCCAGAATACAGCTATGAGAACTTTAAAGAGGTGGTTAAATTAGAATGTAGGTGGATACTGAACCTGTATGACTAGTGTCTTCATATGAGGGGAACACTCACAGAGTTGGAGAGGACTGACCATGGGAAGTCATAGGAAGAAGTCTACAGGGTGAGAAAAGAGGTGGGGTGGGGTGGGGTGGAGAAACCAGCCTACTACTTGATCTGAGCTCTCCCAGCCTCCAGCACTTTGAGAGGGTTAATTTTTGCTGTTTAACCATCATGCCCATATGGTACTTTGAAACAGCAGTCACCCAAAACTAATCCATGGTTCAGCTTTGAATTATTTTAGGCTTTATCAGCACATAGCAAGAAGATTTGTGTACACAAACTACCTCTCAATGGGAACCACAAAAGAGAGTTTTTGTGTGGGCAAACATGTCTAAGACAGTCAGGGCCTATGGAATGTCTTCTGTCCTATTTCTGTGGATTCTTTGAAAAAGTTCACAGACAATCAAAGACCCTTCAAGAATAAATCGGGGACTTAAATCCAACTAAAGGTCTTGGGAATTATATTTAAGTTGACCTTGAGAGACACATCCTTGCTGCTGACACCATAGCTGCCAGAGAAGTGTCTCTGGTCCTCCCATGTCAGTAGTAGCATGACATCTACAAGAACTGGTTAAAGCCAAACAAAGACATTAGGTATAAGCCATCCCAGCTCAACATGTGACTATATCCTCATAGCCCTAAACATTAAACAGTTCTTAAAATGACAGTGGTTCATAGACCACAACAGGAAGTTTGAGACATTCAAAGTGAATGAGATTAATAGAAGATAAACACTCACTTTCTTTGTACATTATACTGCATGCTGTGCTACATTAAAGGGGTGGCAATTTTAAAATATCAAACAAAAAAATCAAATAAGTTAACGGATGAACCATGATGTATAATATTGAACTGATTAGTTTTTGTAATCTTTGTATAATCATTTGTGTTTTAGGCGTCTTAGTAACATCCTTTGAATCATGTCTAAGATCTTCAAGCTTTTCTCTTTTAATTCAAGACTGCATGAAATTGCCTCTCCTAACTTCTTATTCTGTAGCTTAGCAACAGCCTCTAAATTTGTGGTGGCTGGAGGTGGGCCCTGCTCTGTTTGTTCCCATCTGAGATGGAGTTGACCCCGCTGGCAGCACTCAAAGTGCTTTGAAAGAGTGGCGTATTTGAACCTGGAGCTTTAGGAAGCCCCCCTCCACTTTCCATCCCTAGGACTTGTGTATAAGTACCCTCTAGGCCCTGTTAATCAAGAAAACCAGGAACATCTTTTAAATGAAGAGCTGTATTACTCTTGAGGGAGGTAGATTGTATTTCTTATTAGAAGTTCCACCCCCCCCCTACTGGCTGGCAGCTAAGAGAGAGCCGAAAAGGTGATAATTTCTACTTGCAGTTGTCACTTGGAAGAGGAAGTGATTTCTGAGTTGTGGCACATAGACCTGCAGAGACACCAGGATGCTTGTATTTCCATAAACAGCCCTTGCTTGGAACTCACTGGGGCCCCCAGTCCCCATGTTGAGTAAGCTGTGTCCTGGGAAGGCTGTGGATGCCTCATGAACTAATATGGGGGTATTGATCATTAGGCCCACCTCTAGCTCATGGCATTTTATTCTGCAAACCCAGCAGCCAGCTGCTCCTAGCCCAGAGACATGGCCTTCTGGGTTTGGACCTGTCAGAGCCAGGGCAGGTACTCACCATCTATCATGAACTCTTTTAAGAGTCTCAATTAATTTCTTAGAATCCTTGGTGAGCGGGCATCGACATTCTATTTAACTCATAATGAGCAGGTCATGTGCCCTGAACTGGGCTGGAAAGATGACAGGACAGTCAGTCAGATGTTTCTGACAAGAAGACAAGGTGGTGGCACAAGCCTTTAATCCCAGCACTTGGGAGGCAGAGTCAGGCAGATCTCTAAGTTCGAGGCCAGCCTAGTCTACAGAGTGAATTCCAGGAGGGCCAAAGCTACACAGAGAGACCCTGTCTCGAAAAAACAAGAGAGAGAGAGAGAGAGAAGAGAGAGAGAGAGAGAGAGAGAGAGAGAGAGAGAGAAGCTCCTTGGTAAAATTCCAGGTATGGGACACTGTGACAGGTTTTTTTTTGTTTTTTGTTTTTTGTTTTTTGTTTTTTGTTTTTTGTTTTTTGTTTTGTCCCTTTGACAGCAACGAACATTTCCTAAGGAAGGTGGCGTGACTTGGGTTGGCTTCAACCCTCCCACTTGCCACCCAAATCCTCATGTTGTTTTTTTCATACGTTCCCTAGGCTCTGGTCGGGACTCCACAAGCTGGCATTTCTACACAGAGAGCCCCAGCCCTTCAAGCCTGAGTCTTGCCAGTCGTGCATCACTACCTCCTCCTTCCCTCATGGAAAGCTCGTTCCTAAACCCACGCGCCCTACCCTGGCCCTGTGCTCCGGACCTCCTTCACTCAGCTCCACTGGGCAGGGCACATGTTAGACTTCCCCAGACAGAATTCTTGGAGTCCTGCTTGCCGTCTTGCTTTCTCTCAGCACCACCCTTTTCATTGAAGGTGCTTGGCTCTATCTTCAAAAACATTCCCAGAATCCAACCGCAGTGCGGCACCTTCACGGACACCTCCCTGGCTCGGGCTGCTCTCCTCGCTTCTGAGCTTTCATGTTTTGCCAGGTTGCCTTTCAGTGGCCGCCCAACTCACTCTGAATGGATGCCCTGCTAGCTAGCGCCTATATTCCAGCCACACAGGCCTGCCCCTGGTGTTTGAACACCCCATGCCTTTGCCACTTCTTCTTGCTGTAGAACAAACTTGGGTACTATCTAATGGTACGTGTAGGCAGAGTCTTCCCCCATGTGTCTCTTGTCACGACATCCACCCTGCTCTGAGACTCTGTCTGCTAATTCTGTCTTGTTTTTTTTTTTTTTTAGAACATTTTACGATAATTGACATTTAAAAAAAATACTTATTTTCATTTTATAGGCATTGGTGTTTTGCTTGCATATTTATCTGTGTGAGGATATTGGATCCTGTGGAAATGGAATTATGAAAGTTGTGAGCTGCCATGTGGGTGCTGGGAACTGAACCTGGGTGCTCTAGAAGAGCAGTCAGTGAATGCTCTTAACCGTTGAACCATCTCTCCAGTCCCAATATTGACATCTTAATGTACATTGGAAAGTAATTTCTGGGAGTGTAGGGACTTGCCTATAGGCCACCCTCCTGACCCAGCATCCCTCGAAGGGCCTGCTTCCTGTCCCAGTATCAAGCACAGGGCCCTGACTCCTGGCAGATGCTCCTTAATTTGTATCACAATGGATTTCCTTAGTGCTTAGAGCACTGGTGTCAGGAGCAGCAGGTGCCAGGAGCACTGGTGGCAGGAGCACTGTGGAAGGAGCACTAGTGGCAGGAGCACTGATGTCAGGAGCACTGGTGGCAGGAACACTGTGGCAGGAGCATTGTGGCAGGAGCTGGTAGTGGTTGGTCTGCAGTCAGGAGAGGGAAGCAGATAAACACTGATGATCTGCCTCTTTTATTATTATTTTTTTAATCCAGCCTAGGGAATGGTGCTGCCCAATTCAGGATTAGTCTTCCTCTTCAATTAAACCTCTTTGGAAACACCTTCACAGACACAATAAGATGTCCTTTAGATGATTCAGATTCACTACAACACAGGCCCTCTAGGAAACCAGGATGGGCGTCCCAGCTCTGGCTGATGGTCCAAACCTGCTGGTCTTTGTCTCCTGCCTTAGACAGAAGGTTCCAGAAGTTCTCTGACTGGATGGGCCATGAAGAACTCTATAACAAGCTGGCCTGCCTTTCTCTCTGATGGTCTCTTACTTAGGTGTTTCATTGCTGTGAAGAGACACCATGACCAAGGCAACTCTTATAAAGGAAAACATGTAATTGGGCCTGGCTTACTGTTTCAGAGGTTCAGTCCATTATCATCATGGTGGGAAGCACAGCAGTGTCCAGGCAGACATGGTGCTGGAGAAGTAGCCCAGAGTTCTACATCTTGATCTACAGTTAGCAGAAGGAGACTGGCTTCTGCAGGCAGCCAGGAAGAGGCTCTCTTCTGCACTGGGTAGAGGGAGCTTGAGCATAGGAGGAGACCTCAAAACCCACCCTTACAGTAACGCACCTCCTCCAACAAGGCCACACCTCTTAATGGTGCCACTTCTTACAGGCCAAGCATATTCAAACCACCACAGACGAGATCTCACGTCATGTTCAGACTTTGTACCTCCAGGGCTGGCATGTATGTCTGACAGTGTTGAGAGGGAGACAAGGACGTCTGTCCGTTGCAATCGAGAGAGCCTTGGGCCTCTCTTGCTATGTAGCTTCTCTGAGCCTCACTTCTCCATCTGCCAAGTGTAGTGGAGCCTGTGCCATAGGAGTCTGGAGAGCTTCTGCTTCCCAAAGCTGTCTAGCTGAACCTGCTCCCTTCTGGCTCGACCGAGGGACATTGCCCGCTCTTCCCTGCAGCACCCTGCAGCTTCCAGGGTTAGCTGGTATTCGCCAAAGGATTCCTTCCTTCTGGAGCACGGTTCCCTGTTTCTCTGGATCTGGTCAAGATAGGGCTGTGGGTGAGAGGAGAGAGACCCAGGTGACTTTTCAAGGTCACCGAACAGTCCAAGTCCTACGGGCTTCTGGAATGCTTTGAGTCCTAAGTGGGGTGCCTGCTTCTTCCTTGCTTGTCCCCCTTGCCTGCTAAGCTGGCAGCTCTCCAGCCTCTCGTGCTCGTGAGAAGAGTCATCAGTGGTCAGGCTCAGCCCTGCCCACTGCTCAGGGTTCCCACTGGGCGTGCACACACCCTGGCTGCCTCTGTCCTGTTGTGGCAATCTTCAAAGCTTGCCAGCAGCAGATGCAGCAGAGAGGGGTGGATGAGTCCGTGGATGAGTGGTCCTAGGGTGTTAGGGGTGTGTCCCTTCTTCCCAGGGGCAGGGAGGCTGAGGGAAGGAGAATCCACAGGGGATGGTAGCAGGGGATGGTGGGGGTAGGAAAGGCATCTGAGGAGGCGTGAATCTCTGGATAAAAGGTAAAATGGGAACTGAGCTGGGGATAGGCCAGCGGTGGAGGCCTTGGAGGTTATGATTGATTAGCATTGCTGGTTAGCAGGGTGGGCACAGGAGTGGCTCTGGACGCTGCCCTTCCAGCTAGGCACCACAGTATTTCCACCTCAGGTGTAGGATCGAGCTAACCTTTTACTATGTCTTCTGAGTCTTGTGTTGACACCAGTCCAGGCAGGTATCTCCTTTTGTCTGCTCAGAGGCCCTGAGCATGCATGCAAGGGCAGGGCATGCGTGTGTTGTGAGAATGCTGTGTGCTCATGCTGTGTGCTTATGCCCATGTGTGGGTGTGGTCCTGTGAACATGAGAGGGTATACTGCATGGGCATGCATTGTGTATTGTATGTGTGTGGAGCCCACATGTGACTGGATGAGTGTGTGAGCATGGGGTGTGTGTGAGCATGTGAGATATGCACATGTGTGTGGTATCCTCCCAAGACTTGCCTCCTGCCCAGAGCAGTAGCCTCCCTGGAGATTCCTCGTCTTTGCCTGCCCTGGCCTGTGTCCTCTCTCACGAGAGCCTGACTCAGCTCTGCCTGCTCACACTGTGCCCTCAGGTTTCATTTTAGTGGTGGAAGGCTGGGCATCGTACAGCCTCACTCAGCTGCCGTTCTCAGCCCCATGGTCTTTTCCTACCTCCCTCCCTACTCTGGTACTCGATAGAAAGGCTGGGCATCACAAACCCTTGACTTTTTATTATTATTAAAATTGTTTTAGAATTGGAGATGGATCTTTATTTAAAAATCTGGTTGATAACTTTAGTGTTTTACTACCGAGTCGGGTCACAGGCATCACGGTCGTTTCCTTACACGCTGTCTTTGCAGAGGCCTTAGGATGTGGTCTCAGGCTGTTTTGGTTCTTGGCAGCCCTGAAAGCTGGTCCCCATTATGTTTTTCTAACTTCTGGTTTTTAATTCCTCTTTGCCATTACATCAGCAAGAGATGCACCAGCAATGGCCCTTGGGATTTAACTGCATGTAGGGTTCTTTGCTTTTTTTTTTTCTCCTGACTTTTCCTCCCCTCCCGTCAACCCCTGAGGGCAGTCCAGTTCATCTTGTAAGGATCTTTCTTGGAAAGAAACACAGACTTGCATTTTGCATTAAAAAGCTGGAAAACTTCCCATGGGTCCTGGCATAGCACTCCCAACCCCACTCATGTCTGGGGAAGATCTTGTACCCACTGCAGAGTCTGACTTTCATGTTGAAGGTTAGATTCGGGAAGAAGAGAGATGTTGAAGCCACACCTTTGCTTTTGATTCTAGGTCTTGTTCAAAGGCTTATATCTCACAACTAGAAAAAGCGAAATTAGAATCGATTCAGCTCTATGTGTTTCATAGGTGGGAAGCCTTACGCTCTCTCTGCGATGGTGGGAGTGGTGCAGCTCACAAGATACTCCATCAGAACCAACCACGTCCGCTAACAGCGAAGGTGTGTGCTGCACTGTGCATATAGGTGTGCACCAGATCTGGACTCACTTCACAGTATGCGTGTAGGTGTGCACTCACTTCAGAGAAGATTTCTTAGACACACTCTCAATTGCCAAGTTACTGACCCAGCCTAGGTGTCCAGCAACATGCAAACAGATTCAGTAAGTGAGCCCTTCCTCAGCCTTCTGAGTGCTGGGATTACAGGTGCGAGCCACCACACCTGGCTTAGACTTGAAAAAGAAGGAGACCTTGTCATATGTGACAGTCTGAATCAGCCCAGGGGGGTTTTATGCTAAGAGAAATAAGCTACACACAGGGAGAGACACACTGTGTCATGGCAGTTGTGTGTGGAAGCTTAATTAATTGAGCTGGGAGCAGCAGAACAAAATGGGTGGTGCCAAAGGTTGGGGGTAGGGTAAGAAGAGAAAGGCTCAGGAGAGTGTTGTAATGTTTTGGTGACACAGCTCTGGAAATCTAATGGACAGAATATGGCAATAGTTAACAGTCAGTGTTATCAATAAAGAGTATAATGACATTATTTATAAGAAGTTCCAAAATCAGCACAGGACATTCCATTCATCTTTCCTCACAGATGGTATCTTATATATAACCATACTAAATTATCAAAACTAACATTAGTGGGGGTTGGGGAGAGGAGAGATGGCTCAGCAGTGAACAGCTATTTCTGCATTTCCAAAAGACTTCAGTTTGGTTACCCAAACCCATGTTGTAAGGCTCACAGAAGGCCTATGGGCATCTGAAACAATGTTCTGGCCTTTATACCTTCACACACATGACATATATACACATGCACACACACACAGACAGACACAGACACACACACAGACAGACAGACACACACACACACACACACACACACACACACACTTGGAGAATAGAGGAGATTAGTGGGAGGAGAAAGGGGGTAGGAGCTAAAAGAATGAGAGGAAATGAGTATGGTTTAAGTTCATGATATGAGAGAAATTGACCACAAAACCCAACACTATGTGCAATGAACACAAGCCAGAAAGAATATGGAGACCAATGACCACCAAAGCCACTCACCGTCACTTTCACTGTGTTTATCAGTAATGAGTCACTGATGACATGTAAAGGCTGAGCTACTGGTACCCCGAGAGCAACTCTATTTTCTGTGCTAAAGGATCTCTCTACCTATTGTCATGATATTGTCTGGCTTGTGACTGTGGGGAAGTGGCATCAGAAGCAGGTGGGCAGGGAGTGATGTCTTAGAGCTAACCCAGCACAGGAACAGGTGGACACCAAGCACGCCTTACAGCTTGGCCAGCATACCACAGGGAGGCTTCATTAGAGCTCAGGCCTGATCTAGATCCTCTCTGACCCATTAGGAACCCAAATGGATAAATGAATGAAGGCTTACTCCCATCCCTTAGTGAGACATGCTTCCCAGTGTCAGCCCACTCACTCTGGGACGTCTCTCCAGCAGACCAGTAGAGACAAGAGGCTTACGGTAGGATTTGAAGACAAGCCTGTCGATCCTCTCAGGAGCTTTCCCACTCAGGTGCACTATTCTCATGTGAGCCAAAGCGTTCCCTGAGAGCTCTCATGAAAACAGTTCAGTTGGGGTCAATGAATGTATCATACATTTAAGTTATAACCGTGACATAACAGGGTCATGAGTTTCTGTGCCCACTGATCCCTCAAGGGCAGTGTCCTCTGTATGGTTTTGGTAACTGACTAACATCTGGTGAGTTCAGGTTGACTGCAAAGCTCTATTTCCCATCATGCCACACATCCTGTGGGAGAGAGAAGGTGGATGGACTTCTAAGTGTGAGGCAGCTAGATATAAGAAACCGACATTCTCATAATGTGCCAATGATGGTTGAATCTTTCAAATGACTTTGGAGTCTTTATGCCCCTCCAGACAGAGTGAGAAAGCAAGCGGCAGGGTCCTTCAAATGCGCTGGCTGAGTCCCATATGGACGAAATCAGATTCATCTGTAATTTTCATTACCACCATTAAGATTCATGAACACCTACACATTCCCCACAGTGGATAGCTAGCATGAGACATTTCCCTTACTTCTGCATTAACTTAAGGATGATCAGTATTCAGTAAAATGAAAATTTCCACCCCTGTTAATGTTGCTAAGTGGCTTTTTAAATATCAATGAAAAATTTATATATTGGATTGTTTCCTTTTTTTGTGGTTATTCCACTTATTAGATAATTGGTCTCCTCATTTCAGGAAGATTAATGGAGGGAGGAGTGTCTGGCACTTTTCTGGAAAGACAAAGTTTGAGGTAGATTTCCCAGTGACACCTTAACATTTGTAGAGAAGATGGATACAGGTTCAGTTCAGGAGGGCTGCACCGCCATATTTCTAGTCTCCACATCAATTGGCACTGCAAAATTACTTGTTTAGATTGAACTATGCTGCTAAAAGCCGAGATATCCATGCCTTTACTTGAGCCCTGAGTTAGCTACTTTGCAGTCAGATGGTAGTGGGCTCATCACTGTTCTTATCTTGTCTAGACAAGGAGGGAAATAAGAATTGATAAAAACCTTGTCTTCCTCATGTCCAATTCTGACCCCTTGAACCTCATCTTAGAGCGAGGCCGCCCATGTACATGAATAAAAAACGATTGCTTTAGTTAGTTGTTTGCTTTAGTTAATTTGGCCATGGGTCAGTGGTCTTTCTCCATGCATCTTTGGGATTCACAGAGTCTTGCTGGTTAGATCAACCACACTACAGGAAAGGCTCTGTGTTGAGTATTTGCTAATACAAAATGAGCTCAATGGTATTTATATGGACTTGATGCTTCATTTTGTTTTGTTTTGACTTTTTCTTCTCTCTCTCTCTCTCTCTCTCTCTCTCTCTCTCTCTCTCTCTCTCTCTCTCTCTCTCTCTTTCAAAAAGTCATGACATACATTTTCCATCAGTATCCAAAAACATGTAAACAAGGTTTTCCTTGAGTAAAGGTTGCGGCAGTTTGCTATACAAGAACATTGCTTATTCTTAAATTGGGATTGTTATACTTCCAGCCTGAGCCAGAATGCCAGAGAAGCAGGGGCATGAGGTTCCCCACAAATTTCAGGTCAACCAGGATTACGTAGCTAGACCTGTCTCAAGAGATAAAGCTAGCTCTGTATTCCTGCTTCTTGCACACAGCTGCAGGAGCAGCCACAACCCTTCTCCATCTGCAGCTCTGGTCTGATTAGGTTTGGAGGAACTGAGCTACGATGTGGGGGAAAGCAGGTTCAACAAAGCCCTAAGGACCATAGAATTTCCCATGAATTTTTCATGGACACTGCTTGAAGGGAAGGGAGATGTTTGCTGCTTCTCATGCTTGGGTTGGTCTTAGAGTGGACAAACCAGCGCCCACATCTCTTCACTATGTAGCACTTGCCACAGCACCTTTTGATGACATCATTGGTCTTGGAGACCAGCCAGGGCTACAGGTGCGGCAGAAGGTAGACACCGAGAAGTGAGTGCATCTTTGCGCAGGTTTTGTCGCTTGGGAGTGTCCCCAGCAGGAAGGAGAAGGCCTGGGGCTTCACCAAGAGGCGATTCAGGTGCAAGAGTGGGTCCATGACTGAAGACACTATTCTGTCCAAGCAGGGTGGCCATGCTGAGTCTAGACCTGGGAAGGGTGCCACCAGAGAACTCCTCCCCACTCAACCTCAGGCGACTGTTATAAAAGCTTCCTTGGTTTTTTTTTTTTTTTTTTTTTTTTGAGAGAGAGAGAAAGAGAACATAAAGTTGGCTGGATAGGGAGGTGGAGAGGAACTGGGAAGAATTAGGGGAGAAAAAAACATTATCAAAATATATGAAAAAGTTTTCTTCAACAACAATAAAAGAATCCTGGTTTCATCTTGTTAGATGCAGAGGGGTTGGTCCCTTAAATGGCAGTGCTGGTGACAATGCCCTAAACACCAGATAAACAGAAGGACTGTTATTGGATAAACAGAAGCCTAAATTCGGTGTTCCTTGGCAACCTTGTAAGGTGGGTTTTGGCTTACCAGGACCTCCCTCAGTCTGGCTCTAAAGGTCAACTTGAGCAAGGGCTGCTAGTTCTTGGTTAAGCCAAACAGCCTGTATCAACTGAAAGACTCCATCCTGCTCACTGTCATAAATAAGATCTACTTTTCCACCATTTTGCTTTTCTCTGCCCCCACCTCCTACCAGAGATAACCTTGGCAGTTTGATCCCCAGTAACCTTTCTTTCTACCCATGGAGTGGTCCAGTTCAGTGGTTTCACTGTGGCCTCATTTATGCACCTGAGTGGAGGTCTCTGAGAGGATTCTGCTATTGGAGCATCATGGTACTGTGTCTCTAGCCCACACTCTGGGGCTACTATCAGAGGCAGTATAACATTGAGGTCCAGGCTTGGGGAGCAGGTTGAGGAGGGACTCTGGTTCCTGAGAAACCTGGGGATAAGATATGCTTTTGGTTCTAGGGCTTACTGTAGGACCAAGGACTGTGTGGAGCCTCCAGTATGGGTGGTTTTCCCATTGTGCTGCTAGGAGTAGGTTGAGAGCTGGAAGGTACACAGTAGGATGACTAGGAGCCTCTAAGTGTGGTCAGCTATGGCTGGAGCATATGGTGGAAGTCAAAGTCCTGATTCTAAAGACCAACATTGGAAGAAACCATTTTTAAAAATCTTGATCTTAGCTTAGTCAAACACATTGGCTTCCAAGAACACTCAGATCCTTGGTGTCCTTCTTGTACTGATCATTGTAATGTTCCCAGACCAAACTGCACCTCATGGTGATTGGCAGGTATCTGTGAAGTGTAGCTGGACCTGAAAATAGGGGCTTACTCAGGGGCTTCTAAAGGGCTGTGTAGGCAGCCAGTGAGAGGCTGCTTGTCCTGAGGTGAGAGCTTCCCATAGTTGAGATGGTCTGTGTTCAAATTTGGAGTGATCTGAGACACCGGAAACTCTGTCTGCAATGGCCATGAATGGCCTGTTGTTTCCTTTCTTAAAGGAAAGCAAGCAAGGTTTGAAGTGGGCAAGGCTAGATTCTTCTTTCTGAGAGTTCAATGTCAGCTGAAATGTCACAGGCCAATGTCTCTGCCACTTGTCTCTAGCTCACAGACCCCAGTGAGCATCTGAAGTCATGGGGTAATCTTGCACTGTCCAGTCAAAGACAGGATTTATTGGATTAATATCGGTTGCTCCTACATTCTGCTAATTTCCTCTGAGTAAACCTATTGCTTGATTAAACAAACAAACAAACAAACAAACAACACCATCTCCAATCAACTAAGAGTTGTGATGAACTCAGATTTTAGCACCTTTCTCTTCCAGTCCTCTAACAGCTGGAAAGCATGAACAAAACTTCTACAATTAAGAGAAGAGAGAGGCATGAGTTCATGCTGTGGTGGCTGGGAAACAATCTTCAGACGGAGTCTCACAACTCCCTGGAGGCCATAATGGAGGAAAACAGCTAACAAAGTCTTAATAGTTCTCTTGTATTATCTCCAATCTTGGGAGAGCTGGACAGAAGATGGACACACAGTCTGGAGGAGACTTTCAAGAAAATTTCAAATCTGAGAGAAAGCTCTTGTCTACCACTGAGGTGTCTCTAGATCCCAGTAGAGTGAGTCGGTTGCTGGAATGACATTTTCTGGGACTCCATGCTGAGTTAAGGGAAATGCCTAAGCTGGTGGCTGCTATGCAGCTGCTCATCCCTCAAGCCAGGAAGTGATATTCAGTATCCTTGAAGAGAAGACAGAACCTGCAAGTCAATAATACCTAGAAGAACAAGACAAAGGAGAGACTTTAGCACACACAGCATCAAGTGAGACCAGCATTGGCACTTTCACATAACTCAGAAACAGGTAAGAAAGTTCACTCATCTAGAGTCTCATCACGACTTTCAGAAGAAAGGCTTGAGCTAATCGCTGTGAACATCTATCTATCTATCCTATCCATCCATCCAATCCATCCATCCATCCATCCATCATCCATCCATCCATCCATCCATTCCATCTATCTATCTATCTATCTATCTATCTATACTATCTATCTTATCTATCTATCTATCATTCTAGGCAAGGATTCTACCACTGTGCTATATCCCCAAGGATTTTATTTTATTCTGGTTTTGAGATAGGATCTCACTGTGCAACCCAGACTGGCCTGAAACTTGTTATGTAGACCATATTAGCTTCAAGTTCACAGTGTTTCTGCCTTGGCCTCCCAACTGCAGGGACTGTAGGGACTGTAGGTGTGTCTCACATCACTCAGCTTCATTTTGTGTACTTAATAAATGTACTTCAGTAAGAGGGATTAAATCCAGGGCCTTGGGCATGGCAGGCAAGTGCTGTACCTTAGTTAGGTACTGTACTGTATTCTCAGCTTGATTTTATGCTTAAAAACCACCACCAACATTCTGAGGTTGAGGATGTATCTCATTGTCAGAACAGTGGTCTAGCATGCATGAGACCCTGGGATTAGTCCCTGCCACCACATGAACTTGGTGTACTGATACATATCTCTAATCCCTGTATTCAGGTAAAAGCAGGAGAACTAGAAGTTCAAGGTCATCCTTGGCCCCATGGCAAACTCCAGGCCAGGCTGGGCTACATGAAACCTGTGTTGAACAAACAGACAGACAAACAGAGGGACACAAAGAAACCTTTTCAGATTTTTCTTTTATTGAAAATGGGTTTTTGTTAACATATAATATATCATGATTGTGGTTTCCCCAGGCATAGACCCAAGCTCTGTACATGCTGCCTCAATATCTGTGTGTCCATATGTGTGGCCACACTGTTAACTTATGGGGCCTTGTTTTCTTGGTGTCTTCCATCCCCTCTGGCTTTTACAGTTTATCAGCCTTCTCTTCCTGATCCCCAAGGGGAGGGATTTGATGGAGGCACCCCATATAGGGTTGAGTGTTCCAAGGTCTTCCACTCTGTGTACTGTCTGCCTGTGGGTTTCTGTATCTGTTTTCATCTGCAGCAGGAGGAAGCTTCTCTGATGATGGCTGACCAAGGCACTGGAGTATAGCAGAAGAGTGTCATTAGGAGTCATTTATTGCTAAGTTCTTTTAGTAGAACAGTAGTATTTGGTTTTGCCCTAGGTCCCTGGGCTATCTAGTCTCAGGTTCTTAGTCACCTGAGAAGTTCTGGGTATGGGTTCCAAGTCATGATAAGAAGGTATTATACATTTTGTAATAGGCTCCCAGACCTTAATAGATCCCAGACTTCAGCACAATTGACACCATGATGGAAGCACCATTTAGGCACATAGATAGCATCACCTGTCAAAATGAGAATAAAGACCCAGTCCTTTGAAGTCCATAGTTCTGAAAAAGTCCCTAAATGTACTAACCGTGCTTTTTGCCTTCTGTGGTTCAACTTACAGGTTTCTTGCTAACTGAAGTATATTCTCCAGGATGTATTTTTTGTATTTAAAAGTCCACCCTGAAAAAAGGTTCATACTATGCTTGGGTTCTGAACACCAAGTGGAGTCATCAGTTGGCTAAGAATGATTTCCTATTATTGGCTTGAGCTTGTGTTCCAGTGATCTCTGGTGGATACCTCACTTCATTTCTGGAGGTCACAGCAAGATTCCCAGAGATCAGATCTTGAGATACGAGGAACCTCAGAGACAGAGGAGGGAAGAGTGTGGTGGTCGAGGGGACTCCTAAGGGTTGTACAAGGAGATGTTCCAGGGACCCGGCTGGGGAGGAACCAGACACTCCATTCCCAAAAGGAAATAAGTTGCCGGGTCTGCCACCTCCTGAGGTAAGTCTGGTTAAGGCTGGATCCTGAAAGGTAAAAGTCAACCTATTTCTGTGCTTTGGAGAGAGAAGGTAGCTTGTGCCTTTAAGAAAAATTGTAACAGGAGGATGGGTTCTTCCCTGGGTCACAGTGACCCAGACATGGGGGATCTTTCAAAGCTTTCCAGTAAGTTCTGTTGCCTGGCCTGGTGTGACTCAAGAGGTCTCTGTGCTTAGGGATCCAGTCTCTGACCTTTTGGAGGCCAGACTGTCTTCAAGAGCTGTTAGCCATCTTTGTATATGTTCCCTCTTGGGACTGGGCACATAAGCTATTTTGTTGAATATTACTGAGGGTTGAGTGTCTGGAAGGCATGTGGAGGATATATCAGTACATTCCAACACCCCTGCTTTTTAGCTCCTTTAGGTCACCAAAGTTGGCTCTGGCTGGATCCAACTCCTGCCTGGATGTCTTCTAGTTTAACAGAGCCTCCTTTCTTTAAACAACTTAACCTATTTCTGGGTAAACCAGCTCTTCGTCAGACAGAGTGATTGCCTGTGACAGGCTGATGTACACTTCTCTCTTGTCATCTACTGTCCTGTACTCAGCTCTTGGGATGCAGTCTTCACCCTGTCCTAGGAGGCTCCCTTCTGAGTGGGGCAGAGCACAGGGCAAGGGACTTGGAGCTGGTGGGTTCATCCCTTGGACAAGTGATGAGCAGTCTTTTTACCCTGCACTGTGTTTATCCCTTGGAGACAAGTGAGGAACAGTCTTTCTACGCTGTGGTTTTGTGACATTCTTCCTTCAGCAAAGGATTACTGTGCCAGATGGTGTTGACTAGAGGCCCCAAGATGCCTTCCTAGTGCCCTTCTGAGACAGAAACTTAGAAGTTGCTTGAGTTCATTAGCTTTTTGTCAAGTTGACACAAACCAGAGACCTCTGGGATGATGGAACCTCAGTTGAGAAAATGCCCTCATCACATTGGCCTGTGGCCATGACTGTGGAGGAAGGCCGAGCTCCCTCTGAGCAATGCCACCCTTGGGTCTTGGATGGTGTAAGAAAGGTAGCTGAACACAAGTCTGGAACGCGCCAGTAAGCAGCGCTCCTCTGAGGCTGCTGCTTCAGTTCCTGCCCGAGCACCTGCTCTTGCTTCCCTCAGTCATGGACTCTTATATGGAGCTGTAAGCTGAAACAAACCCTTTTCTCTCAAAGTTACTTTTGGTCATAGTGCTTTGTCACAGCAACAGTACCCCTAACTAAGAAATCCGTATACAATAGTCATGGGATATTGCTGTGATAGATACGACCATGTTCTGGGGAGGACTGTGGAAAGATTTTAGAATGTTAGTCTGGAAAAGCCATTGAATGTTCAGAGCTTAAAGGGCTGTGGTGGGAAGTTAGAAGACAATGCTTAGAGTGGTGCAGGTGGCAGAGGCCTGCTTATGGAGTTTCGGAGTTTCTTTAGGACGACTGGAGCCAATCAATATTTCGAACCAAGAGCCAATCAATTATTTCGAACCAAGAATATGTGATTCTGGCCAGCTGGGCTGAAGAATTAGCTGTGATTAATAAGAGACCAGTATCACCAAGGCTAAGTCTTCAGAAAGTGTTTCCTCAGAGTCAGTACATAGTCTGTGCTCTTGCTGGTGCTGAACTTGGTAATGTTTAAGAGTCTCCCAGGTGGTCCTGGTTTTGAAGGCATGAAGGAGTCACGGAGAATGGCTGAAGTTTGGCACTGTGAGAGGATATTGGCGAAGGTGTAACCTTTTTACAGTGGAAGCCCTGGGATTGTGGAGGTCATGAAGAGAAGTTGGGGCTTAGTGTCATGTGTCAGGCTTAGAGTCCAAAAGCAGAGTTCAGGAGAGGCTACTGGTGAAGGTACAGCCCAGTTGCAGAAGAGAACCTAACATTTTGGAGATTTCAGGACTATTGAACAGCAACAGGTGTAGAGTGGGACTAGCCTGAGCTAAGACAAGCTGTGTGTGCGGTGGATGGCAGAGTTGGAGAAGTGGAGCTTCACAGGCCCCGTGGATCCCAGAAGCTCACACGTTCCAGATGTTTGACACTGAACTTGACACCATCGGACCTTGGTTTTGCTTTAATTTGAATGCATCTGTTCCTTGGTTCTTCCCTCTTAGAATGAGAATGTATGTAACTTGGCTTTTGATTTTAAAGTGGCCCGTAATTGAGAGACATTGAGTATTTTAGAGAATCTTCAAATGTTGAAAAGAAACTTTGGATATTTTAAAGAAAATGTTTAAGTGATGAAAAATGTAAAGAGCATGGGACTTTTAAAGTTATACTTTGTTCATAATGTGATATTAATAGACATCCTGGAGATAAACAAGAAAGGAGGGTTATGGTTTAATAAGTGATATATTTGTGTGTTGCACTGACAAGGTATTCATTGTACTGGCTGGTTTTTGTCAACTTGGTACACACCCGGGAAGAAGGAATCTTAACTGAGAAAATGCCTCCACCAGATTGACCCATAGGTAGGTTCGTAGGGAATTTTCTTAGTTAATGATTGATGTGGAGGGCTCAGTTTACTGAATATCTTAGTTAGGGTTTACTATTGTGAACAGACACCATGACTAAGGCTAGCATTTAACTTATAAGGATAACATTTAACTGGGGCTGGCTTACAGGTTCAGAGGTTCAGTTTATTATCATCAAGGCAGGAGCATGGCAGCATCCAGGCAGGCATGGTATAGGAAAAGCTGAAAGTTCTATATCTTGCTTCGAAGGCAAAGAGGAAAAGACTGGCTTCCAGGCAGCTAGGATGCCTATGCCCATAGTAACACATTTCCTCTAACAAGGCCATACCTACTCCAACAAAGCCACACCTCCTAATAGTGCCACTGCCTGGGTCAAGCATATTCAAACCACCACATTGAGGGTAGTGCCACCCATGACTGGTCCTCCTAGATGGTATAAGAAAGCAAGCTGAGTAAGCCATGGAGAACAAGTGGGTAAACAACACTCCTATGTGACCTTTGCTGCAGTTCCTGACTCAAGATTTCTGGCTGGAGTTCCTGCTCTGACTTTCCCTCATGGTGGACTGTGATCAGCACATGTGAGCTGAAACAAACCCCTTTCTCCCACTTGCTTTTGATCATGATGTTTATCAGAGCATTAGGAACCTAACTAGGTTAGACATAGTGTTTATCACAGCAAAAGAAAGAACTAGGGACCACTTTTGCTAAAAGGCATTGATCTACAAGACAACAGAAACCACTCGAAAGGCTGGCATTTCTCTTCATTTTGTGTCTGTCTCTTTTTGTTTGGCTGAAGGCCACTAGACTTATCAATGAGGGCCAAGAGACACCTTTGATTTGAAGTAATCACCCCCAGAGCCAGTTTATTCCCTCACCTATGTCTTCAGGCCATCTTTTAGGAGACAGGATGGGTCAGTGATATGCAGACCTGCCAGGGATGGACCGAAGAGGTGCAGGTCTGCACCGTGATCAGAATAGCTTCATGTCTGTACCTTTCAATCCTGCCTCAACTATTTGTTTACAGAAACCTAAAGCTAAAGTCAGTACCTTGAAGATAGGGTTGGAGTCACTTGAACACATTTTCCCAGTGAAGATGTGTTGAATAAGTCTCTTCCTCTGTTTTTCACCATTACGCATCTCTTTAATTGGTGCCTTGGGGGAGGTGACTGACTCTGCCATGTTGGGGCTTCCTGAAGGTTTTACCTAAAAACTCTGGTTACTCTTTTTTTTTTTTTTTGGCCAGGTTCTTGTTATGTTATTATCTCATTCAAACAGTTTTTCTAAAGAGTTTTTTTTTTTAAATGCATTTATTGTACAAAAAGGACAATTACATAAATAAAACCTGGATTTGTAGCAGCCCCCTGTGTTTGTGATGTATAACCATTCTTTAGGTTTCTCTCCTCTGGTCAGTCTTACAGCCATAGGATGTCTTAGGGTTTTATTACTGTAATAAACACCATGACCAAAAGCAACTTGGAGAGGTAAAAGGTTTATTTCATTTTATAGCTTATAGTCCATCATCCAGAGAACTCAGGAAAGGACCAGCTGGTAGGGGCATTTTCTCAACTGAGGTTTCCTCTTTCAAAATGACTCTAGCTTGTGTCAAGTTGACATAAAACTAGCCAGCACATAGGGACTGCATGCTATGTAGAAAGGACATGTCCCAGTGCCGGTTCTGCCGTTTCTCATGAATATAAACTGGATAATATTTTCTTTGTATATACTATGTAGCTCTACCTTCTCCAAATTCATGCTTCCTGCACACCTCTGTGTGTGTGTGTGTGTTGTTGGTGTAGGTCAAAGGACAACCTTTGTTGTCACCTTCAGGAATGCAATTTGTGTCCTTTGAGGCAGGTCTCTCGCTGCTCTGGAGCTCACCAACTAAGCCAGGCTGGCTGATTGGTAAGCCTCAGACATCCTCCTGCCTCACTTCTCCGGTGTTGGAGTTACAAGTGAAGCCTGTTTTTGTGTGTGGGTTCAGAGGGTCAAACTCAGGTTCTCCTGTTTGTGAGGCAGTCATGTTACTACTGAGCCACCTCTTCAGTCCCTTCTGTGACACTCTCCTTGTCCTTTGCTTGACGCGTAGCCCAAGTACCTCTGGAAGATGATTTCCTTCCACAGACAAATGGTGTGAACCCAGTAGCTCCTGACCACACCATTTAGATTTTATTTCTATTTTTATGGTGTGAATTTTAAAATGCTGCAAAATAATGTGAGATTTCATGTCTCCTCAGGATTTACTTCATTAACTATAATCCTAGATAGGAGAGTGAGTCTGGTTTGGTGCCATCCAATTCCTCTTGGGTGTACGTATGTATATGTCTGTGGTGTATCTGTGTGGGATGTTTATGGATGTATACACAGGTGTATGACCACCCGTGTGGATGCTTGTTGAAGACAGGGGGCACATCATATTACTCTCTGTCTTATTCTTTAAGACAGGGTCTCCAACCCAACCTGGAGATGGGCTGGCTACTGGCCAGCAAACCCTGGTAATCTTCTCTCTCCACCCTCCACAGTGCTGGGTTACAGGTGTGTTCCTGGCTATGCTTGACTTTTTACACCAGTGCTGGGATTTGAACTCAGGTCCTCCTGCCTGTGCAGTAGGCACTTTTATCCTCTGAGATGCCTCTCCAGCCCTTTGTTAGGCAATATTATTTCAAAATTAATATAAAATTCGGATCTGAGGTTGTAGATCAGTGGGAGAACCCTGGTCTAGAGTGTGCAAGACTGAAGATTCTATTCTTAGCAGCCAAAATAAAAAATAAATGAAATTAAGTCATAGAGGTTCTTCTGCAGGGGCTGGAGAGATAGCTCAGAAGCTAAGAGCATTGGCTGGTCTTCTAGAGGATCAGGATTTGAGTCCCTGCACCTACCTGAGACTCACAGTCCTCAGTATGGCCTCTGTGGACACCAGACATGCACATGGTACATACCTATACATATAAGTGAAACACCCATATACATAAAATAAAATGATTAAGTTTAAAACTGTAAAAATTCTTCTAATATGAAAGACATGGCAGTTTGGCTATGAGTAGGTTGGGTTGCTCTTGCTGGGCAGTAAATCCTGGAGCCCACAGCTGAACTGGTTCTGTGTCCTCAGGAACTGCTCCAGTCTTTGCTAGTTTCTTAGTAGAGTTAGCATTATCTTCTCTCTTGTTACAGTCTTTCTTTTCTTTTAAAGAAAACATCTCAGTTTCCTAATAGCCTGTTTTTTAAAAAAATTCTTTAAAACATGTAGGCCATTGCATCTAAGTGCTTTTCTGCGTCTGAAATGGCTTCTTCTTTTTGACTCAGAGAATTAGAGAGCTATTTCCCA
>JAJTUV010003919.1:0-33560 GCA_021653895.1 Mastomys natalensis | reverse complement strand
CTGAGGCAGCGGGGTCACTTTGCCCATCAGGATACAGAGGGGTAATAAAATGCTGGTGAGGGCCTCTTTCCCCTTTTTTCACTAAAAGTTCACAACCCCAGCCCCTGGAGTGGTTCTGCTCACACCAGGGCATGTCTTTGCATCTACATTACCCCAATCCAGGCCATCCCTTACAAATGTGTTCAGAGCCTTGTCTCCATAATGACTCTAGATTCTGTTAACCTGACCCGTGATCCAAACACTGGGGAGGCTGAGGCAGGAGGATCAGGTGTTCAAGGTCATCCACTGCTACAGAGTGAGCTCAAGGCCAGCCTGAGCTATTATATGAGATCCTGTCTCAGAAAAATCATAAAATGAAAAATATAGTGGAGAGGCAGGCGGATTTCTGAGTTCGAGGCCAGCCTGGTCTACTGGAAAGTGTTTTTATATTTGCATCATAAACAAAGCAAGATGGTCCAGCACAGTGCTTTGTGCTGGAACTGGGAAATGCCTTAAGATAAACGGTGAAAACAGAGTATGCACTCATTATAAACTGAATATTTGGCAGATATGGATCAATGCGAGAAGTGTCCAGAAACTCACTACGCAAACACAGACAAGATCCACTGCCTACTGAAAACTGTGACATTTCTGGCCTTTGATGACCCCTTGGGGAAGACACTTAGCTTCATGTCCCTGGGATTCTCCTCACTTACAGCTGTAGTTCTTGTGGTGTTTCTGAAGAACAGAGACACCCCCATTGTCAAGGCCAATAACCTGGCTCTCAGTTACACCCTGCTCATCACTCTGACCCTCTGTTTCCTCTGTCCCTTGCTCTTCATTGGCCGGCCTAGCACAGTCACCTGTGTCCTGCAGCAAAACATTTTTGGACTTCTCTTCACTGTGGCTCTTTCCACTGTGTTGGCCAAAACTATCACTGTAGTTGTAGCCTTCAAGATCACTTCTCCAGGAAGAAGGAGGAGATGGCTACTGATATTAAGAGCCCCTAATTACATTATTCCCATCTGTACCCTGATAGAAATTGTTCTTTCTGGAATTTGGCTGACAACATCTCCTCCATTTATTGATAAAGATGGACACTCAGAACATGGACACATCATCCTCATTTGCAACAAAGGCTCAGCTATTGCTTTCCATTGCATCCTGGGATACTTGGGAGCACTGGCCCTAGTCAGCTACTTTATGGCTTTCTTGTCCAGAAATCTACCTGACACATTCAATGAAGCCAAGTTCCTGGCTTTCAGCATGCTGGTGTTCTGCAGTGTCTGGATCACCTTCCTCCCTGTCTACCACAGCACCAAGGGGAAGACCATGGTGGCTATGGAAGTCTTCTCTATCTTTGCTTCCAGTGCATCACTCTTAGGCATCATCTTTGCCCCCAAGTGCTACATCATATTATTAAGGCCAGAAAGGAACTCACTTCATTATATCAGGGACAATACACATGCTAAGAGAAAAAAGCCTTCTTAAAGACTAGCTTCTGCGTTTCTTAAACAGTATATTTTAAGGTTTATTATTCTTCAGCATCTGAAAACTTACATATAAAGTTATAATGTGGTAGTTGATGCCACCAGCTATTATTTCTTTAATAAATCATATTAGGCTAATCCATTTTTCATGTTGTAATATATGTGGTTTTTATAGTTTAACTCCTGTATTCACTATTATTTGTCTTTAGTTAGTTTGCTTTTGAAATCCTTATTTGTGAGTTTTTTGCCTTGCATCATTCACATATTTTATGAATTTGACAACTATGTTTCACAACGATTTATTTCCTCTATCAGTTAGTTATATATGTTGACAAACAGACTCAAGTCATGTACATCAACTTTGACTTTTTGAAATAATTTGTAAATTCGAAATTCAATACAGCAAATTTGTGTCAATATATCACTTTGTTTCTGAAGTCACGACATTTCACAAATTTTTTGTTTTCTTTTCATTTATGTTTTATTCTGAAGAAATCTAATTTCTTTGTAGTTGATGGAAGCTTTCATGAAGATTATCATATACCAGGTCACAATGTAATAAGCTCCATAGTAAGGTATTGCAAACTTAGACCTCATTTTACTACACAATGACAAATGTCAACCTGAAAAACAAAATTGGAGTCAATATGTGAAACTACTCTTTGAATTAAGGTGACATCAGGAGTCTCGATGTCTCTACTTCTCTGACTCTGTATTCACTTTTCTGTTTTAGTCTAAATACCTAAGCAGCCTTTATCCTTTTATTTCTTCAAAGTTCATCACCTTTGTTAAATTGGTAATAATTGATGTTATTAAAATATGTTTTAAAATCATGTGTTATTTTAATTGTTTGCCTATGTTAATCAGGATACCAAATATGTGTAGTGTGTGTGTGTGTGTGTGTGTGTGTGTGTGTGTGTGTGTGTGTGTGTTTGTGTGTGTGTGTGTGTGTGGCTTTTCAAGACAGAGTTTCTCCACTTAAAAAGCCCTGTCTTTCCTGAACACATTTTGTAGACTAGGCTAGTTTGAAACTCACAGAGGTATACCTGCTTCTACCTCTCAAGTCCTGGCATAATTAAAAGCATGTACCTCTATCATCAGCCTATAATTTACTTCTTTATTGTGTATCTTTCTGGCTTTGCTACCAGTGTGATACTAGCTCTGCAGAAAGGTTTTCGAATTTATAGAATTATTTGAGAATAATTGAGATCTTCTACAAGATTTAATGAGATGGCTTAGTAGTTAAAAGCACTGGTTATTCATTAAGGGTAGTAGCTTTTGATTCCCAACATATACATGATGACTTACAGCTGTCCGTAACCCCATTTCTGAAGCACAAAAGACCCTCTTCTGGTATCTACAAGCACCAGACATGAACATATTGCAAGACATAAATATAAGCCAAGCACATGTATGAATGGAGTAAAACAATTTGGGAGCAGTTTTCAAGGCAGAGTTTCTCTGTGTAGGTCTGACTGTCCTAAAACCCATTCTATACTCCAGCTTGGTCTTGAAATCACATAGATTCATGTTCCTCTACCTTCCAGTAGCTGGGACTAAAGGCATATGTCACTACACCATTTAAAACAAAATTTTAAATATAAAATTAAGATATAGAAAAGTTCTCTGATGAATTTATTAGATTGTATTTTGTTGTCTATTTTCTGGTTAGTTTATTACAGGTTTTTGTTTTCTGTTTTATGCATACTGGAGTTTTTCTGAGTGCATGTCTGTGTATGCCAGGCATGTACATCAAAAGATAGTTTCAGATTCATTTGGAAATGGAGTTATAAATTATTGTCAGCTGTCACGTGAGCACTGGGAACAAAATCAAGGTCCTTTAGAAGATCACCCAGTGCTCTTAACTGTTGATCCATTTCCCTAGTAGTTGAAATAATTTATGACTGTTTCAATCTCATTTGTTGCCACATATCTATCCAATGATGTATCATAACTTGCATTTGGAAATTTATCAATTTATATCATATTCCTGAATTAATGCAATACAAGTTTTTAAGGTATGTTCTCTGGGTTTTTTGGATTTCATCATGTTTCTATTTTCACCTCTAATCCTAATAGTTTGCAACTACTATAACTCCCTTTTGGTCAATTTAGTTAAGGATTTGATACTTTTCCTTTATTTTATCTACTCTTTACACAATTATTTTGTATTTGTTGTCTGTGTACATTTTTTCATGCCAAGACATAATTTTTCTATACTAGTTTGTTTTCACATCTATGGTGTCTTAAGATACATTGTTACTTGTTTGTGATCTCTCTTGCTTTGTGACATAGGTATTTGGAACTTCAAATATATCCATCAGGGTGGCCTTTATTATACCCCATACATTTTGAAATTTTGTGATTTATTTTCAACCAATTAAAATGCATTTTCATTTCTATCTTAATTTTTTTCCCTGAGCAATCCAGTACTCATTAGTGTGCTGTTTATTCTTCACGTGTCTTTATGTTTTCTGACATTTTTCTTGCAGTTGATTTCTGTCTTTATCCCTCTGTACCTCAGAATACAAGAAGTTATTTCAAGTTATTCATATTTGTTGATGCTTTTATTGTGCCCTAATCTGAGATCTATTTTAGGCTGAGTCCTATGGTCTGCTTTGAAAAAAATGTGTTCCACACTGTTTGAGTAGTTTGTCCTAAAGATATATCTCATTTTACCTTTGTTTGGCCTTAACTCCAGTTGATCTTTGTTAAGGTTTTGTCTGGATGACTACTCTATTCATCAAAGCATCAAAAGAGGGCATCTTAACAACTGACAGACATTTCTCGAAAATGGGGTAAATGACCCTAAATTTGCGAAATGAAATCTGCACTGCACATCGTCTCTCAACCACAAGTTTTACATTGATAAGTGAAGGACCCCTCATAACTCCTAAACACGTGACTAGAATATGAAAAAGTATGTGGCAGCTGGGTCAGTGAAGTAGAAAGCAAGCATCACTGACTATAGGACAAGCCCATTAAGGCAATCTAAAATTCAGTTGTGTTCACAAACTCCTGACCTGCATCCATAATATGAAGGATCCCTGTGGGACAAGTTTTTTTTTTTTTTTTTTTTTTTTTTTTTTTTTTTTTTTTTTTTTCCATCAGTAAGTGCTAAGTATAATGTGAATATCTCCAGGAAGCCTTTTTTTTTTTCTTAATGGAAATAGAAGACTAGAGGATCTGAAAAAGAGAGGAGACAAGATAGGAAGAAATAGAAGTGATGGGAGAGGGAAAAGTTAAGTCAGACAGAATGTTTAGATGGAAAATTGCATTCTGAACAGTCAGAGCTATACTAGGGTGCCTACATACTTTTGTTTTGCCAGAATAAAAATTTTCAGTTGGCTATACACTGTGTCTGAATGGTCATCTCTGATGTGCTCCCTGTAGCAACACTGATGACTAACAAACTTTGGAAGAAATCAGGGAAACAAGTCCATTCACCATTGCCTAAAAATAAAATATAACTTAATTAATATGATACAAGATCCTAGAATAAAGAAACCAGAAAGTTAAATACCAAAACCAGAAAGTTTTAATGATCCTAGAACTGCTTATGCATCCAACATGGACCACATTTCCCAGAGACTTCTCAGCGGTGCCATTAGGGCTGAGATGTTGGGAAAGAAGAATTGCTATCAGTGGAATGAAGTTTTATACATCATATATAAGTATGAAATTATCATTGAATGAATACTGTTTAAAATAATGATATGCATTCCTCTACTATCTCCTATCCCACCTTCATCAGACCAGCTGAGCCTGAACTATACAGGTAAACTTCCTTTCCCCCACTCATGTTCAATACATACTGAGTCCTCTGTAGCAAGCCCAGCTTCTCTGAGCAGCCTAATCCCAGAGAGAACTACCTCTCATCCCCACCTCTCCTCACATTCATCAGACCTGCTGAACCTCAAACTTACAGGTAGGATATCCAGACTTTGCAGTAGATAGTAGCTATTCCCTTCCAACACCCATCTTCCCTGCTAATATAGTCCTCTGGGCATAGCAAGCTACCAAGAGCAGCCTACTAGCAGAGGTGGTCATCCATTCTCCCATCACCTCTTTGCCTACCTTCATCTGCTCTGCAGCTAGTGAACCAAACAGACCTGCATGACTGGAATCATACAGTGCAAGGATACCCACCAGAGGTAACCGTCAAGGTTAATCCCTGTCCCAAAAAATACTAAAACAGAAACATCCAGGGACCAAAGCCATCCAGATGACTTAAGGTCCTCAAAAGAACACAACAAAATAAAGCCAGAGAAATATGACAAATTGAGATTACAACTACTTATCTACAGCAAGCTCAAGATATCCTAACACAACTAAAGCAAATGAAAATACCCTTCTATCTAACCATATAAAGATGATAGAGGCCTTTAAAGAGGAAATTAATAAATCCCTTAATGATACACAAGAAAATACAATTATACAAGTGAAGAAAATAAATATAACTGTGGAAGGCCTGAAGTTAGAAATAAAATCAATGAAGACAACCCAAACAGGGACTCCTGAAGATAGAAAAATCAAGAGAGGAAAACAGAAACAACAGAAATAAGCATTAACAAAATAATACAGGAAATAGAAGAGCTAATATCAGGTATAGAAGATATGATAGAAGAGATTGATATATCAGACAAACAAAATGTTAAATCTAACAAGGAAAGTTGAGAATTCCTCTTTAACAGTCTGTGAATAATTGTGTTGTGGTTTTTTATGGGAATTGAATTGAGTCTGCAGATTTTTTTTTTTTTTTGATTTGGAATATTTAACATTTCTTTAGGTGCTTTTCATCAAGTAGAGATTCCTCTGATGAAATATTCTGTGTAAGCCGGGCAGTGGTGGCATATGCCTTTAATCCCAGCACTTGGGAGACAGAGACAGGTGGATTTCTGAGTTCAAGGCCAGCCTGATCTACAGAGTGAGTTCCAGGAGACCCAGGGCTACTCAGAGAAACCTTGTCTCGAAAAACCAAAAAAAGAAAAGAAAAGAAATATTCTGTGTAACTCAGTACCAGATTTTTGGGTTTTTTTTATTGGGTATTTTATTTACACTTCAGATGTAATTCCCTTTCCCCCCCACACACACCTGGGAACACCCTAGTTCATAACACCTCCTCCTGCTTCTATGAGAATATACTCCCACCCACCCTCCCACTCTCACATCCCCACCCACGATTTCCCCTACACTGGGGCGTCCAACCATCACTGGACAATGGACTTCCTCACCCATCTATGCCTAACTCTGTCCTCCTCCCCTACATACACAGCTGGAGCCATGGGTTCCCCCTCCCCCATGTGCTCCCAGGCTGGTGTTTCAGACCCGGGGAGCTCTAGTTGGTTGGTATTGTTGCTCTCCTCATGAGGCCTCAAACTCTTTCAGCTCCTTGTTTCTTCTCTCTCACTCCTCTATTGGGAACCCCATGATCAGCTCAATGGTTAACTGGGAGTGTCCACCTCTGTATATTTCAGGTTCTTGCAGACCTCTAAGGAGACTGCTATATCAGGCTCTTGTCAGCATGCACTTCCTGGCATCCACATTACTGTCTACATTTGGTGAATGCACAAGGGATGGATACCGAGGTGGAACAGTCTCTGGAAAGCCCCTCCTTCAGGTTCTGTCCCATGATTTGTCTCCATATTTGCTCCCATGAGTATTTTGTTACCTCTTCTAAGAAGGACCAAAGCACCCGTACTTTGGTCTTCCTTGTTCATGAGCTGCATGTGGTCTGTGAGTTGCATCTTGGATATTGTGAGTTTTTGGGCTAATATCCAATTTCAGTGAGTGCATACCATGTGTGTTCTTTTGTGATTGGGTTACCTCACTCAGGATGATATTTTCTAGTTCCATCTATTTACCTAAGAATTTCTCGAAATCATCATATTTAGTGCCTAGGGACTTGAGTTTTGAGCCATCTCACTGGCCATACATGCCTGTAAAGACATTTGTTTCATTATATAGGGATACAGGCTAAAAAAAAAAAAAAAAAAAAAAAAACAATCTATCTGATATTTGTATGTAGCCAAACCTAAAAGAATAATCTTTGCAGTAATATAGACTATATAGAAATGATTACCATATGAATAATTGTAGTAAATCGATTCCAATACAACTTTAATCTAATACTATGAGTCATATTGAACTGAGTACTGTATATAAAATGTTGAATATAAGACTCCTCATGTTTTATACACCCCATGTTAGCACTTATCCCCATCATTGTAGGTTTGAAATCACATTGAATATTTGAAAAGTGGTTGTATAGATATTGCATGCAATCTTGTATCATTATGAGCAATTTCTGATAATTTTATAAGTAATTATTTGTCCTCTTCTTTAATCTTACAGAGGATTTCAGTTTGGTTCCTAACACTTACATGACACATTCCAGTGGATCTCTTTCCCTATCCTGTTCTTCATGGGTGACCTCTATATGTACAGTACCCATAAATTTATGTAGGGACACATATAAATGCAAAAATAATAAATAATAAATTATTTAATCTACATGAATCTTTATAGGATACTAATCACTAGGAATGATACTGACTAGAATTCCCTCATATTGTAGCTTGAAATTCAAAACCGAGTTTTTTTTTTTTTTTGAGAAAATGCCATTTGTCTTAAATTTACAATGTGTCAAAATTTTTTGTCAAGGCATAAGGTGCTGCTTATAATGGACAATTCCTGCTTTCTTTACACTTGATTGTAACCAATGAAACAAACCTGATGCCAGCTAGCTCTCCTTTGACAAGGATAATTTTCCTATTTCCTTTTGAGCCCCGAGAAGGTAATTCTATGCCCCAATTCAGCTGGAAGCAGACAAAAGATTATTGTCCCAGTTATTTAGGTGGGGCTGGATGGTTCTGATTATTTTATGAATACAGATACATTGTCATTTTAAGGGATCTCCTAGCTGGGGAATATAGTAGTGTAGTAGTAGATCTGCCTAATCTAGGCAAGCAGCTTGTATTCATATTAATTAAGTCATGTTTTCATTGCACAGGCTATTCAGGTTGAAGATTTACTGCAACACAAACCAACCCTTCCTCCTCATTTTGCTTACTGTTATTATATAATCACAGAAAAAGAGTAGCAAACCAGGACTAAATGGAATCTGAAACAAAACTATCTCCTCAAATCTCAAATGACAAATATAACCTCCAATAAATTAACACTGCAAGCCATGATGACATTGTGTAAAGAGGAAAACCTCTGAGCTTGCAAAGCCAGGTATATTTGTAGTGATGTAGTGCAGAAATGATTAGTATTGACAAGGAGAGTCAGTGTTTTCTGATGTGAAATGGCTTTACAAAGGCTGCCCATTCTCGGCGTATCTGAAATAATGTTAAGTTTTTAATGATTATTGAAGGAATTTTTTAATTATAAAAATTAAGCCCTATGAAGAACCTGGTGATGGGCGTCTATAAACTGCTTCTAAAATTTCCTGATTATTTCATGCTCACTTTGCATCCCTTGTTCGGTATTGAGTTCTATGTTGAAACCACCATGTATCTAATGTATAGGTTCTCCTCATGCTTTCCACACATATGGTTAGCTACAACTCTCTCGGGTTGTTTTTAAATTCACCTTAAATAAATAAGATTGGGACCTCAAAGTGGGTTCTCACATTGTGGTGTTGGAAGACCTCAAGTCACTATGTAGATCATGGTTATTTAAAGTTCAGAGATCTTCCACTCTCTACCTACTGATTGCTGGGAATAAAGTCATATGCTAACAGTGCATATATTTCTTTGATTCTTTTCTCTGGTGTGGTTAATATCTTTGGACTGGCTAAAATTTGAGGGACTAATTTGAAGAAGAGTGGAGAAAACATATTTCATTTCATTTATTCTCCTTTCTGTTGAAGCAGCATCTCAATATGCAGCCCTGACTGATTTGGAATTACTCACTAGGCCATAAATTGCCAGACGTTAATACAATTTGCCTCACTCTGCTCTCAGAATTTTGGATTAAATATGAGTACCACTAAACATAATTGATGCCATTTCTGATTTGAATGAAAATCAATTGAGTTTTTCTTGATATTATACAATGTTGTCAATAGGTTTACCATAAAAATGTATTATCTCAAGATATGTCTCTTATATTCTCTCAGTTCTTCATTTTGGTTTTTGGGTTTTTTTCTATTTTCTTTTCTTTCAGAACAGATGCTGAATATTGTTCTTGGCACATTTTGCATGTATTTGGAAAATCATGTAACTTTATCCTTGAGATCCTTCATGTGCTGTATAACACATAACTGATCATTGTATGCAGAAACATCCTTCATGCATGGAACAAAATCATCTTAGGAGCAGAGACAGACTTTTCTGTTGTATTGCTGAATTATCTTAGTGCTTAATTGAGGTTTTTTCCCATCAATGTCCATCAAAGTGATTGGTCTGTAATTTTCTTTCCTATGTTCCATATTGTTAAAATACATTTTTCCAAATTTATAGAATGGCTTCCTTCCTATTTATAAATGAAGTTTCTAGTTTGGAGGCCAAGAAGGGATGCTGTTTTTTTTTTAAATCAATCTTTTTCTTTGTGTATATTGATTAAAAATGTTAAGATTAAAATTAAATTATTATTGACAATTATTTGCTAATTGGCATCCATTTGTTTTTATCTAAATATTTGACAATTTTCCAACACGTTTTTCTGTCTGGTGTCCTAGTGCTGTCTTTGTATTTCTGGACCTTGTGTGTTTTTGTATCCTTTCAGTGTTAAAGATTACTTCAACTGTCCTTCATACTGTTTACTGCTGTGTCTAAGTCATGCTTCTCTAGCATAGCAGAACTTATAAAATGAGTCACTCTCTTTCAATCTCTCTGTCTCTTGTACAAATACATAGACACACATACACATATGCCCTATGCATATACATATCAAGAATGTGTGTGTGTGTGTGTGTGTGTGTACGTGTGTGTGTGTGTAGGTGTAGGTAGGTGTAGATGTACGTATCACCCAAAAATGGCTGGCTATGGTTGGAAATTTCAAGAAAGCAGAAATTGCTCAGTCAATGAGACTGGATTAATTATATGATCTTCAGTAAACAACAGATTACCAAATAAGTAGGTTCCAATGCCAGTGAATGAATGGACTTTCGAGAAAGGTGAGAAAAAGCAGGCAATAGCAAAAACATCCTTCTTTCATTTCTTTATATAGGCATCCAAAAGAAAGGACAGCCCAGATCAGAGGTAGGTTTGTTCCTAAGAACAAATTATCTGGATTAATCTTTTGTCTTCCCAAGTCCAGAAGTGATTAAAGATGTCTTTTTCCCAGTTCACATCATCTAGCTTAAAGGCTTGTCTTCCTACTTCAAGGATTTAGAAGTGATTTTTCGTAGAAGTGAATTTTCCTGCTTCAATTTACCGCTTCAGAGCTGATATCACCATTACAGTATTTTGTAAATTCCAGATACAGTAAAATTAAAATCCAAAAATAGCCATCACAGTATCCTTCAATTATGACTACTTCTTGGGTATAGTAACTGGGGTTAGCAGTTGTTGGGTTGTAGTATGTGCATGGGTCCTGTGGGTTGAATTATGGATTCCACGTTTGCCCCTCACAAGGGGCTAGGGCCACAGCTCAGACAGGCAGAAGCTCAAGAACTTGACTGTCTTCACTCCACACTGGAAACCATGCTGTCTTTTCACAGTCCTACAAGCAGTTATGTCTCAGACTGCTTGAATTTTATCACTGTTATTTTTTAAGGGAGTCTGATGTGTTCTAATCCAGATCAGGTCTTTCTATGAAATGGGCTTCTCTTTGACAGCTTTCAATTTCTTCTTTTTCCTGTATATTTCACATTTTAAACAAAATATTTCAGGGAGAGTTTTTTTCTGATATTACCTGTTTGGTAAGTCTTACAATACAGTCTTCAACTTGAAATATGCTCTAGAATAGACTTTTCACTGATATTTTATTTGATTACATCATTTACTTTTTTAATATAATTTTCTACAATTGTGGATTTTGACTGTTATATTCTCACTTTGTTCTTTATCATATGCAAATTTTTGTGACCATACTGCAATATATGCCCTTTTTTAATTTCTGGAATATTCCTATTATTCTTTGAATTGTTCATTTTATGCCATTCAACATATTACATTTTTAAGCCTAAGATTTTAACATTTGCAGTCATGTTGCTGTGATGTCTTCATGTTTATATTTGTTTCTTCATTGAAATTTGCTAATCTGGCAATAGAGAACTGGTTGCATTGTTCTTAATCTTCTGTATCCTTCCAGTGGCTATGGTTATAATGCTCAAGTAAGGAATATTATAATAGACACAAGATTTCTTTTTTTGTTTTTAATTTGTTTCTAGTTAATTAATTTACTTCACATCCTGACCAGATTTGTCCCATCATCTTCCTGTCTCAGTTGTTTTCCTCAATCTCCTATCCCCCAACAACTCCTCCCTTTCTCTTCATAATAAGAGGTCTTCCATAAGCATCTCCCACCCTAGTAGAGGGATAGAAGAGGAAGATCAACAGGTGGAAAGGGTCCCAAAGGAACACGATAGAGTCAGACACAGCCCTGTTCGTCCTTCTAGGAGTCCCACATGAAGACCAATCTTCACAACTGCTACAAATATTCAATTCCATTCATGCTCGATGGTTAGTGGATCAGTCTCTGTGAGCCCCTCTTGTGTCAGGTTAGTTGATTTTGTAGTTTGTTGTGATGTCCTTTTGTGGTTGATTTCTTTTTTTTTTTTTTTTTTTTTTTTTCCAGTGGGAAACTTTTTTTTTTTCCTTTTTAATTTTATTTTTTTGTTTATTCACTTTATAACCCGTCCCAGTCACCCCCTCCCACAATCCTTCCCCATCTCTTGTTTTCTGAGTACCCCCTCCTCCTGTATCCCCCACCCTGCCACTTTAAGTCTCTGAGAGGCTAGGTGCTTCCTCTCCCATTGAGGCCAGCTGAGGCACCCAGCTAGAAGACCATACTCTATATACAGGCTGCATGTTTTGGGATAGCCCCCACTCCAGATGTTGAGACCCGCATGAAAACCAAGCTGCACATTTACAACATATGTGCAGGGAGGCCTAGGTCCAGCCCATCTGTGTAGACTAGGTATGCTCCACGGTTGGTGATTCAGTCTCTGAGATCTCCAAGGTTTCAGGTTGGTTTACTCTGTTGATCTTCCTGTGCAGTTCCTATCTCCTTAGGGCCCACAATCCTTCCCCCTATTCTTCTATAAGAGTCCTCAAGCTCCATCCACTGTTTGGCTCTGGATGTCTGTATCTGTCTGAGTCAGCTGCTGGTTAGAGCCTCTCAGAGGACAGCTTGCCCCTGTCTGTTCTCAGGCTGGAGGTTTAGATCCTGAGAGCTCTGGTTGAATCTTTTGATACTCGTTCTAAAAAGGACAAAAGCACCCTCACTTTGGTCTTCTTCCTTCTTCTTGAGTTTCATGAGGTTTATGCATTGCATCTTAGGTATTGTGTGTTTTGGGGCTAATATCCGCTTATCAGTGAGTGCATACCATGTGTGTTCTTTTGTGATTGGGTCATCTCACTCAGGATGATATTTTCTAGCTCCATCCATTTGTCGAAGAATTTCATGAGCTCATTATTTTTAATAGCCGAGTAGTACTCCATTGTGTAAATGTACCACCAGTCAGATTGGCTAAGATCCAAAACACAGGTGACAGCAGATGTTGGCGAGGATGTCGAGAAAGAGGAACACTCCTCCATTGTTGGTGGGATTGCAAGCTGGTACAACCACTATGGAAAGCAGTCTGGCGATACCTCAGAAAATTGAACATAGTGTTACCTGAGGACCCAGCTATACCCCTCCTTGGTATATACCCAGAAGATATTTCAACATGCAACAGGGTCACATGCTCCACTATGTTTATAGCGGCCTTATTTATAATAGCCAGAAGCTGGAAAGAACCCAGATGTCCTTCAACAGAAGAATGGATACAGAAATTGTGGTTGATTTCTTAGCTCTACCTATATTTAGGATGTGGGTTTCTGCGTATGTTTCCATTAATTCATGGGTAAAGCCCCTCTGATGATTATAATACTAGGTTCTTGTCTGCAAGTAAATCAAAATATCACTAACAGTGTCTATAGTGGGCTTCTTTTCATGGCATGAGTTTCAGACTGCACCAGACATTGGTTGGTCATTTCTTCAATTTATGTTCTGCACATACTTCTGCACATTTTAAAGGCAGGACAAATAGTAGGTCAAGGGTGTGGATGATAGACTGGTATCCTAAATTCTCCATTGGAAGTCTTGCCTGGTTACAGGATATGGCTGATGCACGGTCCATATTACCCATTGCTGGGAGTCTTACCTATGACCACTCTCACAGGTTCCTGGAAGTTTCCACTGCCCTAAGTTTCTAACTCAGTCAAGAGATCACCCCATCCCAGGAGTCCAGTGTAGACATAAGATTTCACTGCTGCTCTCCGAATGGATACATAGATCCATAGCTACACTTTCTGCTCATGTGTTCTTTTCCCTAAAAGTGAATATCCTCATAAAACTGAGGAAGAATACTTACTGTTGATATAATATTATCTGAATAACCAAGCTTTATGTAAAGCTTGAAGACTTTCCTGAAGCTACTACCTCTAAAAGTCATACTGCTCTATCATTTGACATTTTCAGTGGCTACCTTAAAATCATCCACATCAAAATTTATACTAATAATATACTTAGGACCCATAATGAAATATACCACTTTCAAATATACTAAAAGCAAAAAGTCCTGTTAGTGAACAGTTTCTTTTACAGGGTATAATTCAATACTGGAAATATAACTCAACTGTCTTCAAACAATTTCTGTTCCTGAAGGAAATAAAAGTCTAATTGCCAGCACTCACTGAGTGGCACTAAACTGTCTCCAGTTCCACACATGCAGGAGTAGCATAGTCATACATACAGACAAAAGACATATTCCCACAAAAATAAAGATTAAGAAAGACAGAAAAGTCCAGGTTTAGACTTCAAAGAATATGTACCTACGACATCAAGTAATAAATTTAATATTTATGGAGGAAGAGAGAGAAAAGGCTTGTCCTATTCTTGATTTTCGAGGAGTTACCTTTGAGTTTCTCTCTATTTGATTGATATTTGCTATAGGACTGTTTTATGTTGTCTATATTATATTGAGATATGTTCCCTGTAACAATATTCTCTCCAAACTTTTATCATCAAGTGATATTCAATTTTGCTAAAGCTTTTTTTGGAATCTAATGAGATTTTTCTTTTATTCATTCTTTCACTTTGTTTATGTGGTGGATTACATTGACAGATTTTCTTATGATGAACAACCACCAAATCTCTGGGACAAATGTTATTTGGCCATGGTGGATCTTTTTGAGGTCTTCTTGGATTTGAGTTGAAAGAATTTGATTATGTTTGCATCAATGTTTAAAAGGGAAATTGTTCTGTAATTCTTTTTCTTTGTCGAATCTTTGTATAGTTTGTGTATCAGGATATGTGTGAACGTATACCTTCTTTTTTTATTTTGTGGAAGTATATGAAGTGTATCTTGTGCTTGTCCTGTTTTTGTTTCATTTTGGTTTGTTTTTTTTCTTTGTTTTGTTTTTTTTAAAATATCATAACAATTGCTTCTATTTAATTAGGAATAATAGACTTATTTAAATCTATTTTTTCTTTAACTTTAGTAGCTGATATCTTTTGAGAAAACTGTCGATTCCAGATAAATGTTTGTCTCTTGTATTGATTTTAAAGAACCTACTTTTTTATTGATCATTTGTCCTGTTTTATTTGTTTCTATTTTTATTTATTTTTTATTTCTACCAATACCTCACCATGAGAGAAGAATCAATCATAAACATGCCTTAGTTTGAATGAACTATGACATAATTAAGGAAACAAAGCAAAGTCTTATTTATTTTCTCCCCCCAAATTAATTTTCTCCCGCCATTTACTTTTCTTGTGTTTGCTCACTTCTTTTGCTAGTATGACATATATTCAATTATTTATGTAGGATCTTAGTGCTATGAGCTTCATCTTTCCACAGCTATTATTTTATCCCATAGGTTTAAGTATGCTGCTCATCATTTTCAATGAATTATAGAAAGTTGTTCACTCTTTGTTTCTTCTTGTCTTATACCAATAGTCGTTCATTAGAAAATTGTTCATTTTTCATGAGTTTGAAAGCTTCTGTATTTTGTGTTGTTGATATTCAATGGTTATACATTGTGATCTGATAGGACAAATAGTTTTTCCAAATTTCTATATGTGTTAAGTCTTGTTTGATAAGTGAATACCAACTCAATAGGGGAGAAATTTCCACAAGGTGACAAGAAGAATGCATTTTTGTGTGTGTTTGTGTACAATGTTCTGTAGATATATTAGGGTCATTTGACTGAAAATGTCTGGTGCCTGAAGTATTGTATTGTTTACCTTTTTCTGGACAATCTGGCCATTGGTAAGAATGGGATATTAAAGTCTTTCACTATCTAGGTGTGAGGTAGTCAAAATGTGATTTAAGTATTAAATAAGTTTCTTTTACAAAAGTCATACAAATGTGTTAGGAATTTGATGAATATGGTGAATGTAGTTTACAGCAAGTACATAGCCAGCACTAATACATTAGTAACCCTGAGTCCCTAATAATCGGTATTGAATTTTTATTTCATTTTTTGAAATTATGAAAGACTACAAGATTATAAACATTGCTTTAGGCATCAAAATTGAAATCATAGTTGAGCTGGGATGTGATTCCAGCCATACAGAGAGAAAGGGTAAGTAAAGTATGATTAAATAAGGTATTCACATGTACATATTTTGAGAACTCCCATGAATATTTCTACTGTACATAGAAGGTAAGGACCCTTTGTGGTAAGACTACACAAGTATTTCAGTCAGTAAATATAGGAGTGTGTTATGTTTTATCTCATCAAATTTTCTGAAGGTAAATATAAGTCAACATAACAAATAGACAATTTTCTGTCAATGTTTATTTTAGCATTATTTAGAATATACAAATACAAAATAAACAAAATATGGCATGGCATCAATCTTCATGTCTCTCAAGAGATCAACAAATAAGGAAAATATGTCCCCTAAAATTAATCATTTTACATTCATATATACAAAAGTGTATTATGGCTATTTATAATACATTCTTAGAATTTATTTATTTATTTATTTATTTATTTATTTATTTATTCACCACTCATTGCAATATCAGCTTTCTTCCTCCCAGTATACCCTCAAACAGATCCTAACTCCATAACCCCCTCCACTTCTCCTTTGAGAAGAATGTGCCCCCACTGGGCATCACCCTTTGAATAGCAAATCAAGTCTCTGCAGGGCTAGGTGCATCCCCTCCTACTGAGGTAAGACAAGGGAAACAGTATTAACAAGCAGGTAACAGATTCAGGGACATCCCCAACTTCAATTGTTCGGGTATACACATGAAGACTAAGCTCTTCTGGCCTTGTGAAGTAGTTGTAATGGATATGCCTTGAAAATATAAAGTAGCAACCTCCACAAATGCTTTAGATAAATTTCCAGATTTTTTAATTGTCTTTAGAAGAGACTGACAAGCAAGTGCACACATTCTTAAGGACTAGGTTTTTTTTTTTTTGTTTTTTTTTTGTTTTTTTTTTTAAAAAAAAAACAGTTTCTTTTGCCTCAGGGCTAAGAGCCATCCTCTCTACTACATCCGTTAGCTGGGCTAAAATTCCTCAAAAAGTTCTTCTGGGTTCTTGTTTATATAAGCAAGCCCTTTAGTATTTGTATCTCTATTAAGCAAGCGTCTCTGTGCTTCTAGGGATGCAGCTGATTTATTTACTAGAGCTTCCTTTGTCATTTTTTGTTGACTAATTTCTTCAAACCACTCCCCTGTATCTATAAACATTTCGTATGTTAACTCTTTCACTCCCCTCTTTTTTTTCAGACACCTTAGCTAACTCTTTTTGAGCCAAGTTCTTGTATATATCCATCCACTGTAAAAATTCAACTTTAGTTAGATAGGCTCTGGCAATTTTAAACCAATCATGAGGAGTCATAAGCAATTTAAATTCCAAAGGTTCCCACAAGGGATTCTTATCCTCTTTGTTATTCTGCATACTCATTGGGAAACAGCCTAACAATTTACCCTGTTGCTGAGCTTGAAGTACACCAGCAGCAGATCCAATAGGCCCCTTTGATTTCTTTTTACCTTTTTCAGGGGATTTGTGGAATGACTTATATTTAAATGCTGCATGGTAGGTCATTTATGTTTATGATAATTTGTTAATTTCTTTTCAGAGTCAGATTCCTCCTCTGAGGTTGATCTTTCCTCTTCTGATTCACCACTACTCTCTCCTGAACTACTTTTCTCAGACTTTTCTGTCGAGGAATAAACACTTTTCTTAGATCCTGAGTGAGACTGTAGTAACTGAGTTCCCTCACAAGGAGGTAAATCTAATGTCTCCTGAGCACATATGGCTACTTTGTCATCTCCCAATGCCTTCCTAAGCACATTCCAAATAGCAAATGCTGTAGGGGGCATGCCTAATCCTCCAGTCACTGTAAACCAGTTTTTAATATCTAACCCTACCTTTTCCCATGTATCTACATCTAGACTTCCCCTTTCTGGGAACCAGGGACTGACTGTGTGTATAAACTGAAGAAAGTCAGTCAGCTGGCTTGTGCTAACCTCAATGCCTTTTTTCTTAAGAGTATACTTGATAACATCTGTGAAAAACTCTCTATCTCTAGATTCAATTTGTCCCATCCTGAAAGATACCTACAAAATTCATACAACTCAGAACTGATGGCTTCTGACCTAAGATGGGTGCTGATAACTTCCAACAAAAATAACTAGGCACTGATGGCACCTAGTATCAGCCTCTGTTGATGGCAGCAGGCAATTTAAAGCCAGAGCTGATGGTTCCTGGCCTGAACCAGGTACTGATCGTACCCGAACACGTGCTGATGGCACCTACTATCTGCCTCTGCTGATGGCAGTAGGCAATTTAAAGCCAGAGCTGATGGCTCCTGGCCTAAATATTTAACAGCAATCTATAGGAGTGCCTTCTTTCAGGCTGGGGTAGGGTGGGGTGGGGCAGCTTTGCCTTCTTTCAGGCTTAGGATAGCTTTCTTTCAAGCTGGAAGGGGGGTTTGCTTTCCTAGCACTCTCTTTCAGGAGAGTGGGCACAAGTACGTGCATGGGCATAATTATGTGCGTGGGCACAATTACGTGCGTTGGGGGTTTTAAAGGGTGTTGGCTTTCTCTTTCAAGAGTGTGGGCAGTATCTTTCAAGTGTGACTTGCCCTCTCTCAGGCCACACAGATTAATCACTTGTCCTGAACTGACTTTCACAAATTAGCGGGCTAGCTAGGCCCTAGGTGAGACACTTAGCTCTTCCGAGATACACACAAAATTTTGGGGGGAGCTTACCTCAAGAAGTCCCTGTAAAAGGTGCCATTTTAAATGCCAGGAGCCGGCCCCGGCTTGGTGGGAGGAGAAGGTGAACTTCTTTCTTCTCCTCCGGTCGGTTCTTCTTGAGGCAGTCCAGGAGGATGGGAAGAGCATCACAGGGGTAAGACCTCGGGTTAAGCTACTGTAGCTAGCCTGCCCTCTGGTATCCTCTGTCCAGAAACTGCAGTTTCTGGCACTTAACACTTCAGGCAGGGACAGCAGAGTATTAGGCAAATGGCCTTTGTACTCTCTCTGCAGGCTCTAACATAGAATTACCTAGGTTCCCATTTGATTGGATGATATTTGTGGCACTTCACAATCCATGCTGCCCAGTTTTAAGGCAGCACAAAAATGTTCACTTTGATGTTACTCTTCTTCCTCCTGAACATTCCACTTCTCATGTTCAGTTTCATTCATCCCAAATGCTTTTGGAAAATAAAGTTTGGTGAAGACAAAGATGGAGACTTGGAGACAAATTGCATTTTCTCCCTTGGAGCAGTGAGGCTGCCTGTGGAGAAAAATCCTGAATGTCCTGTAAGTGCTTTTATATTTTCCATGTAAATGTCATCATGAATATATCATAAGGAATCTAAGGATGAGGATTAGGCAAAGCTCTGAGCCTTCTGTCATATTGCCAATTTTGAACTTCAAAAAACAGCATTTCTTTTCCTATTTTCCCTGTTTAATTCATCCAGTGAGGCTTATGTTTGTCTTCCAGTTGACCTCCCATTTATAGGCTGGAAGCTGATTGATGAAAGGATAGTCTATGTTGATCTACCACATATAGCCCCCCTTTTTACAGTTTTTACAGCAGTGTATTCAGTGATGTCTTGCTGAAAGAAATCCATACTATTTTAATGAGTTTTATCATAAGTATGTGCAATTAAATTGTTATGGAGTCCATTAATGATCCTTCCATCACTCTCTTACACCTAGTGCTCTAGGTAGATCCTGTAATGTTCCTGACACACAGCACTGTGAAGAACTTTCAAGTAGATACAAAGTTATTCTCTTAAATTCATTACATCTGGTCACTATATGCCTTCTAAAGCTTCATCAAATTTGGAAGTAGTTCTTTCTAATGTGAGCTTCATATTTGTTCCTGCTGCTTTATGTTTCACTTGGTTCAGGGCCCTTCCCTAACGCCTCGCGGGGATTCAAGCCAGAATACAAGATTGCTGATCCCATCTGTATGTATATATTTTCATTACTTGTGGCTTTCACAACGTTTTGCATCATATGGGACACAGTAGTAATAATACTGGAAGGTGTACCAAGCCATTTGAATGTAGATTATATTAAAGAGTCGTTGATGAAAATAGGAGATGTATATTCTGTGGAAGATTTGAATATCTGATCTCTCACTTCAGGAAAATCCACTGCCATAGATCACATGCAGCTAATTAATGGAAGTTCATATAAATGGGAAGAAGTCCAGTCCAAAGCTAAGCATTTATTACAGAACACATTTGGCATGTACAAATGAACTATTCAGCTCCAGAGTTACAGACAAGAAGTGATCAGAACTTGTGCAAATTATTAGAGTTCCAGTACCTGATTGTATGTCCTCGGGGTCTATAGCCTTGTTTATCCTGCAGTACAGTCTTGAGAGCTATAAATGCAAACCTAATGGAGTCCCTGACAGCTGTGTCCATGTCAAGCACCAGTCTCCCCAAGACAGACTCTGCTCTGACTGATATTTGCATGATTTTTCAGACAAAGTTCCAAAGTACTGTTTACAGAATGAGCTGTAACTCTGTAGATACCTCATTAGGAGACAATCCAAGACCATACTTCCTTAGACAGAGTATGCAACATGTACAAGAAGACTCAGAATTCAGTATCTGCATCTAAAAACTACTTTTTTTCAGGCCTTTTATATGAAGTCAGTGGTAGCAAACTCAGTGTTGAATTATTTGGGATTTTTGTCTCTGTGTAATCTTGGCATCTAGTTTCTGGAATTGTGTTCTCTTTTTATAAAAATTAGCCCTCAGCAGATTTCAGAAAGTAATTATATCCAGAAAATGGAATAAGCATGTATTCCTAAGTATGTCAGAACTGTTTTATTTCACAAATAACTTATAAGCAAATTTTCCAAATAGTACTGGGTTTTGAATCTCAATATTTTTGATTATTTGTAATCTTATCAGAAATATTCACATAATGTGAAAAAAGAGAATATTTGGAAATGCCCTATTTTATAAAATATAATATGAAATCTCCACAGAGGTACAATTCTTAAATGAAAAGCTGATTATATTTAACTCAAAGTGAATCACTAACTATAAATGGGTATGTTTAATGTCTATTGATCAGATGACATGAAATGTCAAGGAAGAGACATGAGTTTTTATTCTTTTCATTCATATTTGCATACTATGTTATTATTCCATTCCAACTGGTTTATTGTCCATTTTTATTATCAAAAACACAGATTACATTGTACATTTTACAGCACATAGTCTTCTATTTACAAGCATGTAATACTGTTACATGCAGATGCTATTGAAATTTCCTGACATTCCTAGTTCTCAATAGGATACTAGTATTGTGTTAATGTAACTGGAAAGAGAATCAAAGACATTTTCTAGAAGAAAATCAATGCTGCCAAGATGTGCCTAGTGTTAATAGATCACATTCCTTTGTAAACTAAAAATACTTTACATAACTATTGAGTTATTTTCAATAACTCAAAATTATTTTCAATAATTTCAAAATAAAGACATGAACAGAATTACTGTTTGGTCAATGTCTGTGGCATTGACTTTACCTTCTGATCAAGTACTCAAGCAAAGAGAAGGAAATGTTTTCTGAGGGTTAGGGCGATGTCATGTCTTATTTATTTGATGTACACGCTCATGAGCATTTAAAGTATTTTCAAGTTTCCAGTCTCTTAGGTCATTCCAATCTCACAACACTAACTAGCCTTTGTTTCAATCTTTGGGAGTAAAGAGCAATACTATTCAGTATAGGATAGTAATTGTATTGATTTCAAATTATCATGTATAGATCTCTGTCCATAATAAATACTGGATACTTTTGCAGAACAACAAGTAAAAACTACTAGTTTGCTTTGGCATTGGCTTTTTCATGGATGAAGTCAACAGGAACCTGATCTTTACCAAATACGTCTCTGATATTAACATATCCACTGGGAGGTTGTAAGAGTACATCACAATTATATTATATCTTTGAATCATATGCACAAAGTAACAGTACTCTCCCTAATTATGTCTGTAATGAAGAAACCATGTGTTCAGTGCTGATTACAGGACTGCAGTGGTGAACATCTGTAAGGTTTTTTTTTTTTTTTTTTTTTTTTTTTTTTTTTTTTTTTGGCATACCTTGGCATCTACTTAACATCTACTTAACTCCAAAGGTGAGATTTTGTAATGTGGAAAACAATGAAATTGTGTGGTTTCGGGGATAACTGACAGATCCTAGAAAAATTGTAGCATGAGATTGGCCTTATACTTATCTATGTAGTTCTAGTTAATTACTACTCAGAGATATGACAAGACTTCTGCTAGAGCCAGCACCAGAAGTTGACAGCTTCCAGAGAGGAGGTAAAAGTAGGTCAGAAAGAATTGAGTCTGGCATGGGGGTAGGGTAATGGACTGGCAGTGAGAGTAGTTTTTTACATTATTTATACAGAACTCAGTAAGCAGGGATAGATTTGTGTTGTTCTAAAACATCCATCATATCATTTCTGTCCCCAGATGCATTTTTAACTTCCTCTTGGTCACAAGCTTAGTCATCATTGACAAATTGTGACTATCAGTTATCTTTTACAGTCATGACTGTATCATATGTTTAGTCATAAGTGATAAACTGTGATGCAACAGAGTCATATTCTACAAATTTTCTTTTCATCAAAACCATAACCTAAATTTAAGGGTCTAAAGTCTTTTGGCCAAAGCATAATTGCCCATTCTCAGCCTGGCAGCTCTTATGGTTTCAAAGGAACTAGACAGGAAAAAAAATCTGCAAGCCAACCTGGACAGTTAGTCATTTCACTAGCAGTGTATGATCAACAGTTAATGGTCAGAGTTAATTGTCATTAGCTACCTCCCCCCACCACAAGTAACTTTCAGATCAAATTGCTACAAATATTACTCAATTTCTGTTATAACACAAGATTTATGTTTTCTATGTTTGTGGAATGTATTTATATGTCTAATCTTGGTAATCTTTTGCTTCTTAGTTTTAAATACAATAGTGGCCCTGCAGAAACTAACTTCTCTAATGAAGGCCCTGACACCTCATTGTATTACAATTTTTCCACACAAGTCTTGGTCCATCATTATAAGTTCCTGTGTAGGGAAGAGCTAACTCCAGCCAATCTAACTTTGTTGTCTATTTTTCCTCAAGATTTCATAAATTATGCCAACTATATCTTGTATGCTACCTGAGCATCTAGTACAATGAGGCTTTGAATCTGGTCAGCTGCCAACTCTTTTAGGCTGTCAGATCTTGTTTTTCTTTTTAAGTTTACTTTGTTCTGATTATCTTGTTCCTGAGCAATTAAGAAAGCAAATATTACTATAGAACTATCATGTAACCATAAAAGATAGCAACATTTATGGATGATGGAGCCTGATTTTAAAAGGAACTCTCTGGCATATTTATGTGCGTCACAACATATAGGGCACGAGGAATACATTCAATTAGGGCTAAATATTTGCTCTAAAAGCATTAGGAATAGTATGTTCAGGAATTTCCTGTGGAAGCTTAGAAGCAGTATTCCTGAGAGAAGTAATAAATGATTCATGGGAAATTTCAGATCAATCCAATATCCCCAGGTTTTAAATGTATTAAAAAATCCCTCCAAACATCGAAAAACATTGATAAACTGAAAAACAGAATGACAGAGATTGTAACAAATGGCTTAGCTTTGCTGAATCTTTGTCAAACAGCTGAGCTGGCTTTATATTTTTGCTCTTCCCATTAGATATGGATGTGCCAGGATTCCATGTTTTCTTCTTTAAAACTGAGTTGAGGAAAATAGTCACAGGTGAAGAATTCTTCACACAAAAATACATTTACAAGATTTTTAAGTGCATTCCACCTCATGTTCCTCTCTGTGTCATAGGTCCTTCAGATTACCTATGGAAATTTCCATCCTATTTTGAGTGATCATGATCAATATCCCTATCTGTATTAGGTGGCTCCCAAAGACACATCTCTAGCACGGGCCATGGTTACCTTCATATTTCACTTCAGCTGGAACTTGTCATCTCAGATAATAATAAGGGTATATTATTTCTCTCATATTTGAGAAGACAGATGGAAAAATAAAGTCTGCTTTGCCTTTGTATACATGATACCAGAATATGATAATTTACACATGACAAGACCTGATGTGTACTACAACCAAATCATAGCATCATCCACAAATGTTGTTAACATTTATGGTGACACATATAATACACTAGTTTTGAGCTTTAGAATTTGGGAATCTATAGGGCTACAGAAACTATGGATCACCATGTCAGAGTGGGATGTCACGACCAGTAAGACTGACATAACTCATGACTTATTGCATGGGACTCCTGCATTTGTACACCACCATGGTGACATTTCTAGTTTCAAAAATTTTGCCCAGACATTGAATCTTCTCAAAATCTCAGGTAACAATCTGTTAAGACTTGGGTGGACATTCTTTAACTGTGAAGCCTCAGCATCTAACTGCAAGACACTGAAGAACTGCTCATCCAGTGCCTCATTGGAGTGGCTAATGGAACAGACTTTAGACATGGCCTTTAGTGATGGCACTTATGATATATATAATACTGTATATGCTATGGCCTGTGCACTTCATGAGATGATTCTTCAACAAGTATATAATCAGGCCATGAACAGTGAGAAAGGACACAACTGTGACTGCTTGAAAGTAGAGTTTCTTCTACTGAATGATATTTGATCTGATCAATATCATTTAGACTCTCTCAGATGCCCAAATTCAATAAACTAGGTAATATTTCCCCAAAGATACAGGATTCTGAACATTTTTCAGGTGAGAAAGGAAATCTACAGATTGGTATAAATGCAATCAGAAAGGCAGTCATGTCCAGGACACATTTTATCAGTGAAAATTGGGATTTTGATACAGAGCTCCTGAATATCATCACACCTCTTCTAATACTGGAAACATCAACAGTTCTTACTCATGAATTTTATCCATGAAGATAAGTTGAGCATTTGTTTATTAATCATCATTTATATGGAAATCATTGTAGGGAATGATTTCATAAGTTTCTTCAACAGATTCTGCCCCCACAGTAGGCTCTGGGGAATGTACTTGGGTCTCTGAGAGCAACTAAACAAAAAATAGTGCTGATATTCATCTAGGTATATTCATATGTGTGAATGTTTCTTTCTTACTCTGTATATGTGTATAATTTTGTGTTTCTGTATATCTGTGTTTATATTTGTGTTGCTTTGTAAATATGTGTTTCTGTTCATTTTTCTTTCCATCTGTGGAAATGAACCATAGTTTTCGTGTGTATCATATTCTTTCTGTTCAGGTTTTTCTAACTGTGTGCATTTCTATAAGTATATGCCAGAATATGTGTCTGTATGTGACTGTGCGTGTGTTTTGTGTGTTTTGTGGATATCTTTGTATGTATGAGTTTCTGTGTGTATATGTGTATGTGTATATGTGTGTATATGTGTATGTGTGTATGTGTGTGTATGTTTGTAACATTTTACATATGTGTTTCCATTTTCCATCCTGTCAATCTTTGGATGTCAGCTTAAATTTGCATATGTGTCAGAACCTCTTTGTGTGGTTTTGTATCTATTTATAATTCTTCGTGTGTTCTTGTCAGTGCATGTGTGCCTATGTATGCATATGGTGTGATTATGCCTGTGTGTCTATTTGGGTTTACATGTGTGTCCTTTTCTTGCACTTGTGTGGATATATGTGTATGTGGACATGTATGTAAATTAATGTGTAAATAAATGTATGGCTGTTTTTATTTGTGTATCTCTGTATAGATGTGAAGTTCTCTCTGTGTAGGTCTGTGTGTGTGTGTGTGTGAGAGAGAGAGAGAGAGAGAGAGAGAGAGGGGGTGGGGAAGGAGAGAGAGAGAGAGAGAGAGAATGTTTGCATATTGCAAAATTATTTGATTCTGCCCATATGTTTATGTTTGTGTTTGGGAGTCTCCTATGAAAGAACTAAAATTCTAGAAACATTATGATAATTTTATTTCTACAGTGTTTTCATTGTGATGTCTTACCTTCATTCCTCAATAAGTTTACTCTTACTATCAAATCAGAATATATTTATGACTTCAAGGAAGGGTATACACATTTTAGATCACTGTCTGATTTTCAGATAAACTCTTTTCTGAGGTGAACTCCCATCACTAATTATATTGGGGACACAGTGAATATGAACCTGAGAGAAAAACTTCAGGAAGATTATGACATTTTTTACACTTGGAATTTCTCACATGGCCTTGACCTTAAGGTGAAGATTGGAAAGTTCAGCTCATATTTTTCACATGGTCAACAGCTCCACTTACATGTAGACATGATAGAATGGGCCACAGGAAGAAGAAAGGTAGGTTTGAACTAAGTGTTCTGATTTATAGTACACAGCAGTAAACATTGTCAAGTGGATAAATTGCAACTTAAAGAAATGAAATGGATTGTCACATGAGGAACCAATGTCTAGCCTCTTATATTATGTTTCTTTTTTGATGTGACTTTTTATTAATTCTATGAAATTTTAACATATGCATACAGTATACTTTTATATCAGAACCTTTTTCTGGTTTTTAATATGAATATAAACCTGTTGTTCACTACTCTTCAATATCATGTCCATTAAAGTAAGCAATATTCTCTTGGTATCATTCTTATTACTACACAGTGATTTCCCTACTTATGCTGAATTTCTGGAATAAATAATGATAAGAGTGAGACTAATTATAACATGGTAAAACACTTTGACACATAATTGCCAATTCTAGTTACTATACCCAGCAAAGCTGTCCCTCATAAGAGGAGACTTACCAGTTCAAAAATGAACACAATTACAGAAAGTCATATGCCCTGAAACAGTGCTCTGAAATATACTTTAAGAATTTCTTCACATTTAAGTAAGATAAACACAAGCGGCCAAATGAACATATAGACAGCACTAAAGCAATAGCCAGAAAAAATTGCTATTTTAAAACATCAGACAGAATAGTAACAACCATCAGACAAAATTCCCAAATAATTTTCAATTGTAACTGAATGGTAGTGGTCACATTTTGTCATCAAATCCATTTTGTAATCAAAACACACAAACAAAAACAACCAGATTAAAAAAAATGCATGATTTGTTTCCTCCAGAAGGTATGGAGACACACTCATATGCCTGAAGAGGACCTTTTTATAACAAATTGGGGCGGGGGGAGGCGATTATTATAATGAATTGTAGTAGAAGAAAATTAGAGAACAATCTTTTGATGGATATGTATGGAATAATTTTTGACTACACATCCTACTCAGAAATTGGAACAACATAAGACAAATATCATTCACTAACACCAGGGAGGTTTTATTCTATTGATACCAGCAGGGTCCAATATATGTAGATAAGATAAGTATAAGACATCTCATAAGTAAAATCATGGATAGAATCACATTATTATCTAAAATTCAGAAAGGGCTCTTAAGAAAGCCTAGTATCCATTCAGAAATAAAAAACAAAAACAAAAGCAAAAACAATCAAAACCTGACAGAATAGAGGAACACATATTGATATAAATACATTTGCTTTGGTAGATCTCTTGACGCATTCTACCACAAGCAAGAAAATATTATCCATTAAAATAAAAAAATGAGGCCAGTATTTTAATTGGTTCCTGTATTTAATCCATGGACATTGAAAAGCCTTGAAAATCTTTGTCAGTTTGTTGCCAGTCTGTCCTGCATTGTGAGTCCAAACAAGCCAACACTGATATTAAAAGAAATACCTTAACATAAATAAAACAAATTGGAAAAGGATGCATATTTTTCTGCACTCTTATTTAAAATTCTCTAAGATTTTATTAACTGTTGACATAAATTTTAAAACAAAAATGATACACTAAAAAGAAAGGAAAATTTGCCCTGGTCTTCAGTGGGAGGTTTTGTCTAACAAGACTACACAGTGAGACTCTGTTTCAGCAATAACACGAACAACAACAAAAAAAATTCTATCTAACTGTATTTGTAGAGATCGTGAAATGAACCTGTACCTAAGAGATGCTCTGGCATCTACAAAAACTTAATAAAGAACAAAGGATTCAATAGAAGGAGGCAAAAATAATAGCTTCCCAACTCCACAAATAGTATTCCCGTCTCAAGGGTCATTGTAGTACAAAGATATTTTATTTTAACTCAAAAAATTCTTCAATTAACCTCAAAAATCTAACTTTTATCCAGGTTTCCCAAAGTATGTACAGCCCCTGTAAAGCATTTTGACCTCAGGAAGCACTCCATATTCTAGTTCAATATACATCAGTTTAGCACTTCCTCACAAGAAATAAATCAGGCTATGCATATTCAGCTGTTTTTCTTTGTGTAGATAGTTTGTCATGCTCTTCAATGCTAATTCATTAGAGCTCATATTTGGAATCTGAGATTTGAGATCATAGTTTTTCGTGTTTCAGATATCTGTAAATTCTAGCTTGCTACACTAGTGATATGATTAAACTCTGGTCTTTAGCAAAATAAGAAGGAAAAGGTGATTTGACCCATGGATTAGCATCACAGAAAGACAAGCGCAGTTATCTAAAGACTGGCTGGCTTGCTTGGTTGCTTTGTCATAGAATCCTAACTAGGGCCTGTACTGACCACAGTGATCTCATATTCCTACAACAATTACTGATTAATAAAATTCTTCACAGATATGAGAATAGGCTAGTCTTATTGAGAGAATTTCTCAATAAAAACTAACCTCTGTCTGTTTGCAGGTTGCAATCTCTGTGGTATTTGCACACAGCCCACTATCAGCACTTCTTTCTGAATTTTTAGACACTGAAGCAATACGACATTTAACTATTTTGTTTCCAATATTTATATAATAGCTTATCATTATACAATTATAAAATGAACTTAGTAAGACATGGTCAATCATGTGGTGTATGTAAAATAAGCTTATTGAAATCTCAACATCCTAATATAATATATATTTATAAACAAAATAGCTAAAAGTCCTGATCAGCATGTGCATAAGTGTCCGGCCATGGAAGGAACCCCAGACTGCACGTGTTTGGCCTTGTCCCCCAAACCCTGGGACCTACTCCATTTAACCTGTAACATCAATCACCTAAGACACAGGTAAAGGGGCGCGACTAAGAGTCTTCAGCCTTGAGGTTTACATATTAATAAGGAGGGGAACATAGCCAATTAAGTCTCCTCCCTAGCCCCTCCCCTCGTCCACTCCTAAATATAAGGGAGCTCCTTTGGGCATTTGAGGGGGAGCGCACATCATCCAGATAAAACAATCTCATCATGGATAATAAAGGTACTCCGTAGAAACTCAGTCCACGTTACTTCTCGGGCCTGTTTCCAGCATCTGGGACTCTAGACCTTTTCATCTATGTGGGAACCACAGCAATGGGTAAAGCCCCAGTCCCGGGACTCCTCCACTGTAGGCCTGCAGGACTCCGCCTCTCTCACCATATCAGGTCAAGGGCAGGCCTCCACTGCGCGCGGGCCCAGGCCCTGGGCCAGGCTGCCCCGCATATTTTTTTCTTTTTTTTTTTTTTAACCCACAAGCTGGCTCCCAATGGGAGGCACAGACTCCCACTGACTTCAAAAAAGACGAGACCACCCAAGTCTGTTAAAGGTAAACACTCCCTGATCAGCATGTGCATAATTTTCTCAGATGCCAGCCTTGGTGTGGTGTGCTGACTGTTGTCCTGGATTCAGCAAATTCTGGCAGCAGGGAATGGCAGCCTGCTGTTTCGATTGTATCCACTGCCCTGAAAATCAAATTTGTAATTGGACAAGTGAGTGTTCGCTGTTGTAATAAATCCTTCAAATTGATCATACTCTTACACTCACAGTGAGAAGCAGAAGTCACCCAAAAGCCAACTTCACAAATGAAACATATCACTTTCCTAAGTTAGGAGTTGTGGATATAAAAAATATTAACAATGTTCTGCCTAAAAACAAACAAACAAAAACCTATATGCCTTGACCCATATCTTGTGGCAGATTACAATTTCTCAGAAAAATAGTTTTGATTATCTAGCTGCATTTTGAGAGAATTCTACACAAGACTTTTTTCAATGATTATTATACTGTAAAGCTGTATATAAATTTTATTCTAGTCATAAACATTTAATAATACTGACTTATTCATTTTGCATGTATGTATGTGTCCTACATATGTTTATAAATATTATGTATGTACACAGTCCCATGAAGAACAGAATATAGCATCAAATCCACTTGACTTTTCCATGCAACTGCTGGAAAGTAAATCCATGTCTCTGTAAGACTTAGTTAGAGAGAAACTATATACCTGTATATAAATGAGAAACTACTAAATATAAGACAGAAGTTTTGTGTAATATCCAAAGAGCCATTTTCAAAGGTCAGATATTATTTGAGTCCAGGAACTTAGGACAAGAAGTGACCCATGATGCAGAATAGATAAGGAGACTTATATTCAGTATTTTTATATACAGTACTAAGTAATGAATGTCATAATTTTATTTTTACTTAAAGCAATTAGCTACAAATATTCAAAGAGTATTACCTCCTACACAACCCATATTAGTCAAATGATTGTTTATGTAGCATTGGCAAAATCCAAATAGTTAATAGGTATTTCAGTTATTTTGCCTATCATCCTTTGTAATGAAAGAAAGTTCTTGAAAGATATTTCTTGCCAATGAAATGGATCCACAGTTAAACAACTTGACATTAATGCTGATAACCTGAGTTTATTTCCAGGACCCATATACTAGGACCAAGTAACCAATTCTTAGATGTCTTTTGACATCCATGTATCTAACATACAGCATATTTAAATAACCAAAGTATAATGAAATTGTTTTAAATCTAAATATAATTAACAATAAAAATATTATATCAATAAATATCATGTAAATTATATAAGATATTATTATATTAATTGTTTATGTGTATGGAATGGATGTATACATGTCAGCAAATACAGATGCTGAGGCATCTAATAACCCTGTAGGTAGATTTACATGCACTGTGAGACATCTGATGAGGGTGCTAGGAGTGGAACTCAGGTACTCTTGATGAGAAGAATATTCTATGCATAACTAAGTCAACTTCCTAGGTTTTAAACAAATTAACGACTATTAGATCTTCATAAATGCATTTTCTAGGTAAATGTCTGATAATCAGGCAAACACATCATTACTCTCTACAGTTCTCCAATGATTAAGTGAAAATGTGATTATATTTTATACTGTTGCCATGGCAGAAATTACAAGTCACGAATGGGCTACTATCGCTTAACAAAAACCATCTAGGTTACTACTCTTGCTTGAGGATTCTTGGCGTATCTCTCTCATACTTTCTATCACTATCTACTTCATCTGTGACTACATTCCCAAAGTCTGAGTTTCATAGAAATGGAGATGAGGTTAGGAGGAAGTTGGTGACTGCTCTCAAACAAGATGGAATCAAGAATGGCTTTTTAATGCCAAGTTTATACAGAGACTTCTACCTTCAGTGATAATGTTAGTGCTTCTCATGAACTGTAATCTGGAGTTCTATGTCCTTACTACCACATGACTATACAACTGAAGGCTTTTTTTCTTTATATTTTTTGATGTTTCAGATATTAATATCATGTTAGTATAATTTCACCTCTCATTCAAACACTCTAGCTTCCCACATATGATGTCAATCACATACAAATTTATGAGTATTTTTGTTACTTTTATAAATACACATACATATAAGTAAATATATACACATACATATTACCTACTGATTAAGTTTAATGTTGCTTCTGTGTCATTGTATTTCAGTTGGCAAATTCTAACTATTGCACATCTTGTCCATAGAAGGGAGACTTTCCATATATCATAGGGAAAGAATTCATGAAACAGTCAGTGATCTCAGGAGGCTCTGAATGTAGGGATTGGTGATTAGAAAATGCAATCAGCAACACGGTTAATGACTGCAGTTAACGAATGTACCTTTTCTGAATTCAACAATCTAAGTCATACCACCGTAGCACCCAAAATGATGTAAGAAATCTGTACTTTCTGAAAATATTGTAAATGAATCATCAATCCACTTAAATAGACAAAGAAATGATTTCTTGGTTTTGTTTTTCTTAAATATGGTGATCATTATGAAATGCAATGATTGCTGTGCATATATGTCCTTCAATAACATTATCATAATCAAAATGCAACTTTTGCAAGTCCTCTCCAACATACTTCCATGAAATACCATGTCAATACAAATGGTAAAACCACAGTAACAAAACTTTCCTTTTGACATCAGGTGTGGATCAGTGTGTGATGTGTCCAGAGGACCAGTATACCAACACAGAGCAGAGCAAATGCATTTAAAAATCTGTGATAATTCTGACCTACGAAGATCCTTTGGGGGATGGCCCATGCCTTAACAGCCTTCATTTTCTCCTCATTCACAGCAGTGGTTTTTGGGAATTTTAAATCACCATGACACCCCTATTATTAAAGCCTGTCCAGGCTAGCTGGACAATTAAGTGGGACCCTTAGACCCTGTGGAGAGGATTGAAATGTGCGAGAAAATAAGGAGGCACAGCAAGTCAAGAAGTCTGATCGAGCTGGCAAAGTTTTTATTGTTCACAAAAGATATATACTCTGAGAACAGGATATGGGGAGGGGAAGGAAAGGAAAGAGGGCTTAGCAGTGAAGGACGCTAGCTGCAGCTGTGGGGTCTAACTAGGTTGTTCTCACGAAGCCTTGCCATTACCAGGGTTTCTAAAAACATCTATCTAGCAGGATATTGGATAAATCTAAAGATCTGGTGAAAGGGTTACTAAGGTGGGTTGCTATGAGACCTTGTTTGAAGTTCTGAGAACTGACAAGTGAATCATGGAAGGTAAGCAGAAAGAAGAATAGTAGATAGAAGAGCCAAGGATGAGTGTTATCCAAGAGTAAGGCCTTGCCATGGTTTCCCACAAAAGCCAATAACCAAGTATTAACCTACTTATTACTCATTTCACTCATGTTCTGTTTTCTGTGCTCCTTGCTCTTCATTGGCCATGCAAACAGAGTCACCTGCAACCTTCAGCAAATTACATTTGGAAATGTATTCACTGTGGCTGTTTCCACAGTTCTGGCCAAAACAATCACTGCAGTACCTGCTTTCAAAGTCACAGCCCCTGGAAAACAGATAAGGTACTTCCTAGTATCTGGGGAACTCAACTACATTATTCCTATATGTCCCCTATTCCAATGTATGTTCATTTTGGCTAGGAGCTTCTCCTACATTTATTGATATAAATGCTCACTCAGAACATGAACACATCATCATCATTTGCAGCAAAGGCTCAGCTATTGCTTTCCATTGCATCCTGGGATACTTGGGAGCACTGGCCCTAGGGAGCTACTTTATGATTTTCTTCTCCAGAAATCTGCCTGACGCATTCACTGAAGCCAAACTACTGGCTTTCAGCATGCTGGTGTTCTGCAGTGTCTGGATCA
>JAJTUV010003918.1:0-33981 GCA_021653895.1 Mastomys natalensis | reverse complement strand
GAGGGGCCTTGGATCCACCTGGGATCCATCCATGTGCAGTCACCAAATGCAGACACTATTGTGGATGCAGGAAGTGCATGCTGACAGGAACCTGATATACCTGTCTCCTGAGAGGTCTGCAAGAGTCTGACATATAGAGGCGGATACTGAACCGATGATCATAGGGTCCCCAGTGGAGGAGATAGAGAGAAGACTGAAGGAGCTGAAAGGGTTTTGCTGCCCCATGGGGGAGAGCGACAATACCAACCAGCCAGAACTCCCAGGGTCTAAACCACCAGCCTGGGAACACACATGGAGGGACCCATGACTCCAGCTGTATATGTAGTGGAGGATGGCCTTGCAGGCATTGGTGGGAGAGGAGGTCCTTGGTCCCATGAAGGCTGGATGCCCAGTGTGGGAGAATTTGAGGGCAGGGAGGGGGGAGTGGTGAATGGATGGGGACACACCCTCATAGAAGCAGCAGGAGGGGGGATGGGATGAGGGGTTACTGGGGGAGGGAATGGGGAAAGGTGATAACATCTGAAATGTTATAAATAGAATATCCAATTTAAAAAAAAAAAACAGTATGAAGAGATACAGGAAGAAGGTGGCCATCTACTGGCCAAGAAGTGCAAAAGAAAACTTCCATTTGATTTGGGATTGGTAAAGATCTTTTCCCAATCTGTTGGTTGCCGTTTTGTCCTATTGACAGTGTCCTTTGCCTTACAGAAACTTTGCAATTTTATGAAGTCCCATTTGTCAATTTTTTGATCTTAGAGCATAAGCCATTGGTGTTCTGTTCAGGAACTTTTCTCCTGTGCCTAGGTATTCAAGGGTCTTCCCCACCTTCTCTTCTATTAGTTTCAGTGTGTCTGGTTTTATGTGGAGGTCCTTTATCCACTTGGACTTGAGCTTTGTACAAGGAGATAAGAATGGAGTGATTTGCATTCTTCTGCATGCTGTCCTCCAGTTGAACCAGCACCATTTGTTGAAAATGCTGTCTTTTTTCCACTGGATGGTTTTAGCTCCTTTGTCAAAGATCAAATGACTATAGGTATGTGGGTTCATTTCTGGGTCTTCAACTCTATTCCACTGATCTTCCTGCCTGTCTCTGTACCAATACCATGCAGTTTTTATCACTACTGCTCTGTAGTACAGCTTGAGGTCAGGGATGGCAATTCCTCCAGTTCTTTTATTGTTGAGAATAGTTTTCGCTATCCTGGGTTTTTTGTTATTCCAAATAAATTTGAGAATTTCTCTTTCTTTTTTTTTTTTATAACTGTTAAGATTACAGTTTAATGGATTGGTTTTTTTTCTACAGTTTAGCAAGACAGCAGATGAGTTTGAGACTCAGACCACGTAGGGAATGTTTACTGGGCAATCCCAATCACACCACAGCCAAGGAACTCCAGCATTTCCAGTCTTTGTACTTTCTTCATTTACACCTTTGCCCACATCATCTTGTTTCTCGTGGACCACCATTGTACAGCCAATGATGAAATGCTCTCCTGAGATTACACGATCTTCAATGGACACATTGGCCACACCATCCTTTCCAGCAGTCACATTGCCCAGGTCTCCAACATGCCTTTCTTCATCCGTGGACCACGGTGTTTCTTAGAGTGAGGATTAAAATGAGATCCTGCACTGGTACAGCCTGTGTTATTATCCCCATACTGATGGACATGGAACCCATGCTCTCCTTCAGTTAATCCTGTAATTTCTCCTGACACCACAACGGGTTCACCGATTACCTTCTGCTGGAAACGGATGTTGCCCTTCACCGGACCATCGCCCTTCAGCACGCCACACGGCCTTCATCGCCATGCTTCCACGGGAGATGCGTGGCGACCTCGGGTCCTGAGAGTGCAAGAAAGAAGGCGATGAAGGAAGCTGCTACAGGAAAAGACAGCGGGGAAAAAAAAAAAAACTAGATGATTTCTCTTTCTAAACTCTGTGAAGAATTGAGTTGGTATTTTAATGGGGATTGCATTGAATCTGTAGATTGCTTTTGCCAAGATGGACATTTTTACTATATTAATCCTGCTGATCTATGAGCATGGAAGATCTTTCCATTTCCTGAGATCTCCTTCAATTTCTTTCTTCAGAGACTTGAAGTTCTTGTCATACAGATCTTTCACTTGCTTGGTTAGATTCACACCAAGGTATTTTATATTACCTTTATATTACCATTCCACCTGAGTATCCATTCCATGTGCAATCACCAAAGGTAGATGCTGATGTGGATGTCAGGCGGTGCATGCTGACAGGAGCCTGACATAGCTATCTCCTTAGAGGTCTGCAAGTCTGACATATTCAGAGGCAAATGCTCACATTAAACTGATCTTGGGGTTCCCAATAAAGGAGTTAGAGTGAAGACTGAAGGAGTTGAAAAGGTTCAGGACCCCATGAGGAGAACAACAATACCAACTAACCAGAGTTCCCAGGGTCTAAACCACCAGCCTGGAGCACATAGGGAGGGACCCATGGCTCCAGCTATATATGCAAGGGAGGTATAGGTGGGAGAAGAGATCCTTGGTCCCATGAAGGCTGGACATCGTGGGGGGGGAATTCGAGGGTGGGGAGGTGAGGTGCGGGGGAGTAGGTGGCGGCACACCCTCATAGAAGCAGGAGGAGGGGGGATGGGATAGGGGGTTCCTGGGAGGGACGGGGGAAATGGGGTAAAGGGAGAACATATGAAATGTAAATAAAATATCCAATAAAAAAAAAGTTCCGAGAGAAAAACAAACAAACAAACAAAAACCTTCCAAAACAGATCCTTTCCTAGGATCTTCAGAAGAAGCTAGAGCTTTGACTGTAGGATGGCAACGCCATCCCTCACCTGATGCCCTGTTTTTCTATTTCTACTGGAGGTGGACTCTACAAGTTCCCTCTCCCCACTGATGGGCATTTCACCTAAGGTCCCCCCCCTTTGAGTCCTGAGTGTCTCCTCCCTCCGAGGTCTCTGGTACATTCTAGAGGGTCTCTCCCACCTCCCCCGCCCAGGTTGAGTATTTCCATTCATTCTGCTGGCTCTCGGGGCTTCACTCCTGTTCTCCCCCCAATACCTGATCATGTTCCCCCTTTCCCTTCCCTGTCCCCTCTTCCACCCAGGTCCCACTTTCCTTCTGCCTCCTGTGATTGCTTTCTTCTCCCTCCCAAGTGGGATAGAAGTATCCTCACTTGGGCCCTTTAGTTTGTTAACCTTCTTGAGGTCTGTGGATTGTACCCTGATTATTCTGTACTTTTTGACTAATACCCACTTATCAGTGAGTACATACCATGCATGTCCTTTTGGATTTGAGTTACCTCACTCAGGATGATATTCTCTTGTTCCATCCATTTACCTGCAAAACTCAGGATGTCCTAGTTCTTAATAGCTGAATAATATTCCATTGTGTAAATGAACCACATTTTCTGTATCCATTCTTCTGCTGTGGAACACCTGGGTTGTTTCCAGCTTCTGGCTATCACAGATAATACCACTAAGAACAGAGTAGAGCAGGTGCCCCTGTGGCATGGTGGGGCATCTTTTGGGTATATGCCCAAGAGTGGTATAGCTGGGTCTTCAGGTAGATCTATTTCTAGTTTTCTGAGGAACCTCCAGATTGATTTCCAGAGTGATTGTACCAGTTTGCAATCCCACCAGCAATGGAATGTTCCTCTTTTTCCACATCTTCTCTAACATATTGTCACCTGAGTTTTTGATCTTAGACATTCTGATTGGTGTAAGGTGGAATCTCAGGGTCATTTTGATTTGCATTTCCCTGATTGCAGGAACAAAAATGGAGAAGAGACTGAGGGAAAGGAGGCCAGTGACCAGCCCATCTCAAGGGGAGGCTCCAAGGCTTGACACTATTACTGATGCTGTAGTGTGCTTTCAGACAGGAGCCTAAGCACAGCTGTCCTCCAAGAGGCCCAACAAGCAGCTGACTGAGACAGATGCAGATACTTACACCCAACCAATGGACTGAAGTCAGGGACCTCTGTGGTTGAATTAGAGAAAGGCTGGAAGAAGCTGAGGAGGAGGGCAACCCCATAGGAAGACCAGCAGCCTCAACTAACCTGGACTCCTAAGATCTCTCAGACACTGAGCCACCAACCAGGCAGTATACACCAGCTGATATGAGGACCCAACACATATACAGCAGAGGACTGCCTGGTCTGGTCTCAGTGAGAGAAGACTTGAGGCCCCAGGGAGTGGGAAGGCCTGGCGAGAGTAGGGGTGTGGACATGGGGTGGGAGTGAGGACATCATCTTGGAGATGGAGAGGGGGCGGGGGGGGAGGAGGAATGGGATGAGGAACTGTCAGAAGGCAGACTGGGAGGGGGCTAACGACTGGACTGTAAAAAAATAAAAGTAATAAAAAAATTCTTGGTACTAGAACTGTTTGAGAATATTCTTCTGTTAATCTAAAAGAAGTTTGTACTTGCTGCCAAACCTGGCAATCAGAATTCAATCCCTAGAACCCACATGTGGAAGAAAGGAAAAACCTCCTGATTATTGTCCTTTACTACTCATACACTGTGGTACACACACACACACACACACACACACACACACACAGACACGCGCGGGCACGCCCACTCACTCACGTGCATTTTTAAAAAGCTTACAATTAGCCTGTTAGAATGATGAAGATTAAAAAATAACTAACCATGTAAGGTGTTAATGAGGATTTAGAGCAAGGGTACTACTAGTCAGAATTTTAAATATTATAACCACTTTGGGGAAAGGTATAGACATTTCTTAGAAGCTAATCATATACTTATTATATATATCAGAAATTCCTCTTTTAGATGTTTGCCCAAGAAAAATAAAAACTAATTCCCAAAGACATTTATGAAGCATCAGAACCAACCCCATATCAGTTCATTGTAAGCCCCAAAAAGAACACAATTCAAATGTCCATTAATCAATCTGGTATGATAATTGATGATACATTGTCATTCTTGATTTTGATAATGATTACCAATACAAAAATTCAAAAATTTCAAACTTATAATAAATTCATTTTACTTTATATAAATTATAGTTCAATAAAATTAACTTTCAAAGTAAATTATAAAGGACAATATTATCTGTTATTGAATTTAATAATACAGGTGTCCGTTGGTGCCAGTGTTGACCTGTAGAAGATCAGTTTTGGTAAACTGGTAAAGACAAAGTGGTGAATAGAATGGAATAGAGGCAAAAATGAAGAAAAAAAGGAGTAGATATGCTGAATACAATTATTTCTGAGAAAACTAAGAAAGGGACAACATAACAGAATGGTAGGATCAATGAACAACTTTTTGAGATTTTAATTTAATTACATTTCTCCTCCTCCTAACTCTACCATATATCCCTCCCCATGCTCCATCAAATTATTTATGTCTTCTTCTTCATTAATTGCATGTATTTGCACTTGCCAGCTATACATCTAACAGAAGTTTAATATTTAGAAAATATAAAGAACTCAAAAAAACAAAGAATTAAGAAAACAAAAACAAACAAAACAAAAACAAATGACCCATTCAAAAAAAACAGGCCTGGGACCTGAATAGAGAGTACTCAAAAGAAGAAAAAAAATGGCTAAGAAATGTCTCAAAAATGTTCATCATGTCTACCTATTAGGGAAATGGAAATCAAAATGACTTTGAGCTTTCATTTTACTCCAGTCAGAATGACTAAGATCAAGAAAACAACCAACAACAAATGCTGAAGGGGATATGGGAAAAAGAGAACCTTGATTCACTGTTTGTGGGATTGCAAACTGGTGTAGCCACTATAGAAATCAGTATAAAGAATTCTCAAAAGCTAAAAATAAATTTACCATATTACCCAGCCATACCACTCCTTGGCATATGCCCAAGGGATTCAATATTATACTCCACTGATGCTTGCTTAGCCGTGTTCATTTCTGCTCTATTCACAACACCTTTAACTCTGTTTGTAATAGTCAGGGTTCTCTGGAGTCACAAAACTTATGGAATGTCTCTATATGGTAACAGAATTTAATGTAATGACTTACAGTTTGCAGTTCAACTAACCCAACAATAGTCAGCTGTGAATGGGAAGCCCAAGAATCTAGTAGTTGCTCAGTCCCATGAGGCTAGTTGTTTCAGCTAGTCTTCTGTAAAAGTAGGTTCCAATAAATGTGCTGACAAGTAAGTGCAAGTAGGCAAAAAAGAATGAGTCTTCCTTCTTCCATTGTCCTTATGTAGGCCTCCAGCTGAAGGTGTGACCAAGATTAAAGGTGTGTACCACCACTCCTGGATCTGGGACTTGTTTTGTCCCAGGCTGACCTTGAACTCAGAGATCTCCTTACCTCAGTCTCCTGGAATTAAAGGTGAGTACTACCTTGCCTGGGTCTAAGTTTTTCATGGCCACTATGCCTCAAGATCTCTGTCTTAACATTTAAAATTTTCCACTGATTTCTACTTTCATAAGAAATGTTACAAGAAAAATTTCTACAAATAAATTTTACATCCATTTAAAAAAAAAAAATCTCTATGCCAAGATCCAGGTCAGAAACGTGTCTTCCAGCCTCAAGATCTGGATCACAGATAAGCCCTGGAATTCTGGATTGTAGTTCATTCCAGATATAGCCAAGCTGACAGCCAGGTATAGCCACTACACATGGAAAAATTAATCTTGACCATACAGAACAATAATACTAATGTCTAGTTTGTCTTATGAAAAATATCATATAATTAAAATAGAGGATTACATAGAAGCAAGCATGAAAACTAAAAGCATTTTAAGATGTTTTTCTTCAGATAGATATTGTAAATACATTGATTAACTTTAGAATCTGTTGACCAATCTTAAATAAATGAACTTTCATATGGTCAGTTAGGGGTCAATAATTAAACATACAATCAGATAATACAAACTGACAGTAAGAAAATTAATGATTTATTAGTTAGAATTAGGTTCAGTTACACAGAATAAAAAAACTATATAAGAGCTTGAATAAGAACAACTTGAACTCTATTGTTTCTCAGTCATCCTAGCTTGGCATTTCAATCTTCAAAGTCACTTTATGATCTACTCTTACTTGTGTAATTCCCATCATTGGATCTAAACTAGAAGAGGAAGAAAATGTTGGAAGAAAGAGGTTCTGCAGTAAAGCAGGAGGAAAGGGTGAAAATCAGCTACATCAGTTTCTTTTAAATAACTTTATCTATGTCTCATACAGCACTACTATTACAGATAATTATCTATAATTTAGTCACCTAATGACAGCAAAGTACAGTGGCTAATCAAAAGTTGGTATACTGCAATAAAGGATGAGGACCACATGAATATTTGAAAGTATTCTCTATCACAAAGAAGCAACTAAATACATAAAAAGGAAATTTATATAATTAAAAATATACAAGCAGTTAAAACATTTTTGAAGCATGCACAGAGTCACTGTTCACTAGAAAAAATAAAAAAATGAAATGCTTTTTATCATATAGGATCAGTATATGATTTGCTGGCAGGATTGTTTAGAAAAGAGTACTCATGTTTCTGGTAGAAATGTAAATCATAACTGTCTTTTGGAAACATTTTTAACAACAAACATGAAAATTAAATATACACATATATACTGTAAAATAAATAAACACATGCTAAATTAAATATACTAAATATATATGTGCTTCATACGATATCATGTGACATGAAAACAAAAGAACTATTTGGAGGACAAGCAGGAGAGTATAATAGACAAAGTAAGGTGATACAGGGTGAACATGAGCAAAATAAAGTTACATACATATATGAAATGTCATAAATAAGCCTATTATTTGTAGGCTTAGGTGTGTGTGTGTGTGTGTGTGAGAGAGAGAGAGAGAGAGAGAGAGAGAGAGAGAGAGAGAGAGAGGAGGGAGAGAAGGAGGGAAAGGGAGGGAGGGAAAGAGGGAAGGAGGGAGAGGGAGGGAGGGAAGGAGGGAGAGGGAGGGAGGGAAGGAGGGAGAGGGAGGGAGGGAAAGAGGGAAGGAGGGAGAGAGAGAGGGAGGGAGGGAGAGCTAGATTAGTGATTTGTTTGGTATAGTACTTGCTTAGCACTCACAAAGCCTTGGGTTCAATCCGTAGCACCACATAAAATATGTGAAGGTGTGTACAAACCTGTAATACCAGGTGTAGGGGCAGGAAGAACCAAATTTCAAGTTTATCTTCAGTGATATTATAGTCAGCAAGATTGAGACCAGCATGCGCGCACACACACACACACACACACACACACACACACACACACAGACATTTGACTCATCAAATCCCACTCCTGGTAAGCTATCTCGCCAAAATAAATGTGTTAGAATAAAAACATGAACATATGCTTACTTTTAGCATTATTTACAGTGGGCATATTAAAATGAGAATAATATCAATGTTTATTCATATATTCACTATAAAATATCATTTGTACATAAATAATGAAACATGTTTTATCAGTTATGTGTAATTGATTTTTATGAAATATTGAAAAGCAAGAGACTAAAAATGTGTCCTGTTTTGAAGAGTTTTAATCAAATATATTCATACATACATGCATACATATATAGAAATTTCATATTAAATAAGCATGAAGAAAAAGATAAAGGAATACATGATGTTTCGTCACATGGATTCTGAAGTGAGGAGTAATATTGGGAACAGTAGGAATATGAAACCAAACAAAAAGAAAAATATTACAAAATATTTTACACATATATGCATTCATTAAAAGTAGTAAGCCCTATCCCATAGAAATTGTGAACTAAGAAGTCATAGGTTTTTATCCAATTGAGACAAAAATTCTCCTTTCTTTGTGGTTCTCCTACTTTTGCCTCTACATCTTAGGGAGGAAAAACAGAGTTGTTGCATTAAGTATACATTTCCATTCATTAAATTTCAATAAATCACAGGATCAAGACTGGAGCCTCTTTAGCACATATGAGGCACAAAATTAGGGTATTACCATCAAGAATCTAAGTTGACAATTAAATTATGTCAGTGTATAATGAAATCTCTCAAATTTCCCCGAAATAGTCTTTCCTCATTTGTATAAACAGATGTAGACTCTGTATAAAAATGCAACAACATTTCAATTCTATTGCTTCTTTATCTCATAACGTGGGATGCTTGATAAAAGATATCTTGACTGTTGCCTCAAAGGATGGAGGAGTCATATCCTGACTTGTGCTCTCCTAATGAGATCCAGCCTCAAAGGGGTAATGCTGGCACCAATCCCAGTCACCTCTGCCCCACTTATTTGTGTTCTATTGGTGGCAGCCAAGTATAGAGCAAAGCACAGGTAGCCCACAAGTAGGAAGTTCAGTACCCCTGACAAAGTATGGCAAAAAGATGATACTTGTACAGTCAAGAACATATACTAATAAGCCGGGCGGTGGTGGCGCATGCCTTTAATCCCAGCCCTTGGGAGGCAGAGACAGGCAGATTTCTGAGTTCGAGGCCAGCCTGGTCTACAGAGTGAGTTCCAGGACAGCCAGGGCTACGCAGAGAAACTCTGTCTCAAAAAAAACCAAAAAAAAAAAAAAAAAAAAAAGAACATATACTAATAAGAAACAATGTCAATGACCTGCAAATGTCCAAGATCATCAGTGTAAGCTTCTTTGTACAAATTTGATACTAGTAGGACCAGAAATGCAGTATTCATGATGTCCATGGCAGCACCTGACCCCGTATAAAGAGGTGTATATAAGGAAGGACCTGATGTTACATTCCCCAATCTCAATGGGTTCACCCAAACTCAGTGGTGGCCAAAATGGTGTAGACACCAGTCATACACACTGTTTGAATAGGACTGGTTTTCTTAAATCACAGGTAGAGCATATAGTCTCTAGAAACATTACTTCATTGAATTCATAGATTGGAGAAGTAATAATTCATTTGCTTGTTGTATAGTTCCAGATTTTCTAAGCAAGTCAGGGTAAAGACCACCATGCTGACAATTAGCTTCAGATAGGACAGAAAATAAGAACAGAATGCTGTCTTTCGGCAGTCAAATATTTTCCAGACATACTTAGTATAAATCATTCTTTTTAAGACTAGGTACAGAACAGCAAAGGTATAATTGTATATGAGAAGAGAAGATGGTATGTCTTGGTTAGGGTTTCATTGCTGTGAACAGACACCATGACCAAGGCAACTCTTATAAGGACAACATTTAATTGGGGCTGACTTCCAGGTTCAGAGGTTCAATCTAGTGTCATCAAGGCGGGAGCATGGCAGTTCAGGCAGACATGGGGCTGAAGAAGCTGAGAGTTCCATCTCTTCATCTGAAGGCTACTAAGAGTAGACTGACTTCCAGGCAGCTAGGATGAGGGTCTTAAAGCCCACACCCACAGTGACACACCTACTCCAACAAGGCTACACCTCCTAATAGTATCAATCCCTGGGCCAAGCATATACAAACCATCACATGGTGAAATTCTTTATGACCCTCTGAAGACATTGTGGAACTATATAGGAACCTATCTATGCCCCTCCTCATATCAGGTCATTAAAACAATGAATTTTTAAAAATTCTTTTGGTGCAGATACAGATCATAACAACAGAAATAAGTATGTAAGCCAGGTATAACAAGAAAAGAACCATGAAGCTTAGAAACAGTTCTCTTGATTGGTGTCATAGTTACTTTTCTAACGCTATTATAAAACACAGCAACCACAGCAACTTATAAAAGAAAGCATTTAATTTGAGGCTTATGGTTTCAGAGGTTAGATGGCAGAACAAAGGTATGTCAGTAGGAACAGCTGAAAACTTGTCTTGACCTACCAATTGGAACTAGAAAGAGAGAAAAATAGAAATGCGCACACCTTTTGAAATCTCAAAGCCCACCACAGTGATACACCTCCTCAACAAGGCTACATTTCCTAATCCTTCCCAAATAGTTCTATCAACAGGAAATCAATATTCAGACAATTCAGACTTATCAGCCTATGGGGGCCATTCTCATTCAGACCACCACAGTTGGATACTTTTCAGCTGCACCTCTACCATTTGTTCATTTTTTTTTTCAACATTCTTGGAAAATTCAAATAGTGACTCCTTTTGGGTATTGATGTGAATCTGACACAGGCATAGTTGACAACATGCTTGCTCCAGGAGACTGAAACTGGCCCTAGCTTAGCCAACTGCCAGTACCTTCCTACTGGCATTTGCTGGGAACTTGTCAAAATGCCCTTCCAATGGCTTTGTGTTGTTGGTTTTGGCTTTGGTTTCTTGAGACAGGATCTTTCTTCTACATAGTTCTGGTTGTCCAGGAACTCACTATTTAAACCAGGCTGGCCTCAAACTCTCAGAGATAGACTTGTCTCTGCCTCCCTGAATGCTGAGATTAAAGGTATTAGCCACTACACCTGGCCCTCCTAAAGCTTTGTAACATTCAAGCCTCCACAGTACATTTTTTCTCCATTAATTTATTTATTCCCTTTACAATCCTATCCTGTGCCCTTCCCCCAGCCTTGCAGGCCTGAGAGACCTTGTTTACCACAGCAGACCAAAACAATAGGACTCAAGTGTTAACCACCTTGGCAGACCCTCAGTCAGCTACAGGAGCTGAGGAGAATAGACTGCCTACCGAGCTTGCCTGGAGACACCTCTGGCCCTCGATTAAGGATGGATTCCCCTCACCCACGCCTCCAGGATGAAGCAGACACAACTCTGGGGGTGGGGGTGGGCTTCCCCTTTAAATTGAAAGCGGAACATTAAAGTATTGAGCCTCAATCAGAAACCTTTGTCCTGGCTTCATCTCTTCCCGCCCTCCTGTCCTTTTTCCATTCCCAGCCTCCCTTTCAGGTGAACCCGGTTGACTGTGGCCGCTGGCCGGCAACACTATCCCAGTCTCCCTCTCATCTCAGCTTCCCCTTCACATAATTCCTCCCCCTCCCCTTCACCTCTAAGAAGGGGGAAGTCCACCCTGGGTACCAATCCACCCTGGCACCTCCAGTCACTGCAGGACTAGGTTCATCCTCTCCCATTGAGGCCAGAAAAAATAGCCCAGTTATGGGAACAGGATACACAGGCAGACAACATAGTCAGGATAACCCCTGCTCCAGTGGGGGAATCCTCATGAAGACCAAGTGGTACATCTGCTACATATGTGCAAGTTGCCTGGGTCCACTTCTTGTATGCTCTTTGGTTGGTGGTTCAGTCTCTGGAAGCTATCAAGGGTCCATGTTGGTTGACTCTTTTGGTCTTCCTATGGAGTCTCTATCCCCTCCAGGTTCCTAATGAAAATTGAATTTAAGACTTCTTAAATCATGTCTGCTTGAGAACAAAATTGTCCCCACATAAAAAAATCTGATTATGTGCCAGAATTGTGCATTTAAAAGTGGATGCCTTGTTCCATTGCATCCTTTGTAGCTTTATTTTTTCATTAATTTATTTATTTACTTACTTTACATCCCAACACCTCCCCCTTCTCGTCTCAGTTCACCCCTCACACAGCTCCTTCCCCAATCTCTCCCCTCTTTCTCCTCTGAGAATGAGAAGACTCCCCTGGCACATCAACTCTCTGCAGGACTAGGCACATCCTCTCCCACTAAGACCAGACAAGGCAGCCCAGTTAGGGAAATGGAATCCATGGGTGACAGCAGATTCAGTTAAGAGAATGGGATCCATGGGTAGGCAACAGATTCAGGGACAGGCCTCTCTCCAGTTGTTGGGGGACCTGCATGAAGACCAGGCTGAGCATTTGCTACATATGTGGGTGGGGGGCTAGGTCCAGCCTATGCTCGCTCATCGGTTAGTGGTTCAGTCTCTGGGAGCCTCCAAGGGTCCAGGTTAGTTGATTCTGTTGTCTTCCTGTCCCTCAGTCCTTTCCCCAACTCTTCCACAAGACTCTCAGTCTTGTGGCTGTGGGTCTTTGCATCTGTTTCCATTGGCTGCTGGGTGGAGTCTCTCAGAGGACAGTTCTGCTATGTTCCTGTCTGCAAGCATAACAGAGTGTGGGACTGCGTAAGGGTATCCTGGTTCTTGGCTGGGCATGGGCCTAGAACCCGAGACTCCAAGGGAGAAACGGCAGGAGTTCGGCTATGTCCCCAGAACTCAGGGTCCTAACAAGCAGTCCAATCTCCATAGACCTGCATTGTTCAGTCACGTAGGCCATTACAGCCCCTCCCAAAGTGCACAGGTAGAGGGTATAACTACAGGCCTCAGGCCCTAGAGATTTACATACTAATGAAGGTCAGAGGGCGGAGCCAATTAAGCATTCCTTCCCAGACCCTTCCTACTTCTCCCTCCCTATTTAACTCAGGCCTGCACTGAGTTTGGGGGGGGTACATCCAGATCCATCCACCATCCGCCATGCCAATAAACCCTTTTGGAACCAAGGACTTCCTCGTATCATTGGGGCCTGCCGGGCCTGCCGCTGCTGAAGCCTCCAGCCACTGGAACCTGGGACCTTCCTCCGGTATGTGAGACAGGCTGCCTGAAAGCCTCCAGGCAGCCTCCACCTCGCAGGTCCCGGGCGGCTGCCACGTGGGCCTGGGGCCTGCTGCTGCGGGCCCGCCAGTTTTTCCCACAACAGAGTATCATTAATAGTGTCAGGGATTGGTTCTTGCCCATGGGGTGGTTTTCAAGTTGGTCAGTCATTGACTGGCCATTCCCTCAGTCTCTGCTCTATCTTTGTCCCTGCACATCTTGTAGGCAGGAAAAATTTTGGGTCAAAGGTTTTGTGGATAGGTTTCTGTTCTTTTCTCTCCACTGGGAATCTTGCCTGGCTACAGGAAGTGGCCACTTCAGGATCCATATTCCCCACTGCTAGGAGTCTCAGCTAGAGTCGATACTCCAAGGTATCTTCCCCCCATCCTAGGTCTCTGGTATTTCCTACAATCCCCCAACACACTGCTCTATTTCCCTTTTCTCTCCTCTGCTCTCCCTACATCATTTTAAAACATCAAAGGTTTTCAAGGAAATATCAGTTTGTCCATTACTCATCCTTAAGTTAATAAAACTCACATTCCTAATATGGTCAGGGCTACTTCAACCAGAACGCTAAAAATTGATTTCATTTATTCAGTGAAATAAAAATTAAGAATAATAATTCATATAAACAATAAAATACTAACACACTCAGAGGCAAGCAGACATCAAGAGTCCTTTCTATTCTAGGTCCATAAATGCACTGCTTCAACCTGTCATATAAAAGAGTAAGTATATAAGGGCCACCAAAATATTTTATATAAAAGTTTTATATAAAAGTTTTAAATTTTATTGCTATCTTTATCCAAACACTCCTTCTTCATCTATTTTTATTCTTCCCTTTCCAAAACTAATATAGAAAATGCAAGAATAATTCTTGTGTGCTGTCTCATTTTGCTTCATTTTTATTGAGTAGTGATTGTGGAAATTAGACTCCAGCTTCTTTAGTTTTCAGTGTAGATGCATACCAGTGACTCCACATTGTGCTTCCAAGCCCTTTACCTTTAGCTTGGTATGGTTTATGTTCCACTGAAGAAAACTGATTTTTCCCTTTCTCAGCAGGTATCAATCACAAACAGCTTCTGGATTTAGGGATGGGTCTTTGTATCCACTCACCCTTAATTCAGTGCTGGGCTGAATTTGTGTATGTCTTGTGCATGCTCTACAATACAATCTAGAGAAGAAAAAGGGTAAAGAAAAGACAAATAATGGAGATCTTGTATTTCCAATGAAACACTGTAGGTGATGTTATCCTCTGCTTAACAGTATTGCTCAGTAAACATATCCTTGAAAATCCTTGAAAAGGGTTGAAAAGCTGAGGCTGTGTGAAATGAAGTATTAAGTAGTTAGAAAATAGATTACTTATTGTGTAGCTATGAGCTTTGAGAAAATATATGTATTCAAAATCACATCTAGCATTCTGGAGGGGTCAACTGAATAGATGTGCCATTCACTGAGACAAACAGGTTATGGAACAGGGAAAGTAGAAATCTATTAGGTAGATTGGGAACTATTATTAAGATTAAGACCCAAGATATCCAGTTAAACACTGGGCCTTGAGAGTATTGTCTGGGCTTCCTAAATACATGAGAAATATCAACATATGGATGACAACAATGCAATTGGGATAGCTGATATCACCAAGAAAACAAAGTGCAGGCCAAGGGCCTATGCAATGTGAACACTACAGAAGTAAATGAGCTGGCATAGAGATGGGAGGCAAATCTGATGAATGTAGCAATGGCTATAAAGTACTTTTCATAGCAACATTGCTGAGAATTTCAAGTCTCTGTGTGTTGAGGAAGCCGGAAGTGTGGGGTTGAAAAAGGTAATTTTGGAATGTTTTACATAAGAGAAAACTCCAGGGTTTTTAAATGTTTGTAAACAGAGCCAGGAAGCAGGGAGTTTCAGGGATTGGGGAGAGGTGGTGATGAGAAAGGAGAAAAAGGATATACCGTAGCAGACTCAAATCACAGGAAAGTAGCTGCTGCGGCTTACTGTTGTTGATTTGCTACTGTTATTTTTGGTGCCAAAGCATGGGAGAAATGATCGGTGGGGTACACAATGAAGTTAAATTTTTTCATAGCGAAAGCACAGAGAGTTCCTGTCAGAGACATTCTGTTTTGTCTACGAACAGGCGACATTATCTGCTGAGAATCAGTGTGGAGATAGCGGGGGAAGCCCAACTCTTCATTTATTCTGGTGGTTATACTGGTAGACTACTTGTGTTGTCTTGCATCTTCTCGTTTCCTGGAATTATAGAACAGCGTTCGATGTTTATGAGTTGTTGACCCGACCCTAAGGCAGACGTGGCACCCTTATACTCAGAACTACTACTCCCAGAGTGCAGTACGGGTTCTGGGAAATGCGGAGGGTTGGGAACGTCCTCTAGCCTGCTCCCATTGGAGGAGAGCTCACGTTCCCAGGAGGCCACGCGTAGGCGGGGCGCTTTACACGGAAGCTTGCGGCGTCAGGTCCTATCCGTCTCTTGTTTCAGGCAGTGGGCGACCCTAGGAAGACCTGCGCCCCTCAGTCAAGAGCCCGAGTACCCGCTAGAGGGTACCCGGTCAGGTAAATGGAATGGGGCGTTTTCTGCGGTGAGGAGACAGAGAGACAGGGAGGGAGGAGGTGTAAACTAGAAGGTGCTAAAGTGGGACATGGGTGGCTTTGATTTCTATGTTGTCTACCGTTCTAATTGTTTAGCAGGTCCAGTTTGGGCAAAGTATGTTTTTACGCCGCTGAAGAAGTCTCGGGTTAGTGTCAAAACGCATCATTTAAGTTGTCATTACAGGATGTGAAAATGTTAAGTCTCTCTCATTCGCGTTTTGCAGACTTTTCTGTAGCCAAAAAACTCTTTTCACCCATGTTCACCAATATCACTTTCTGCTTCATGATTTCCTTCTGCTTGTTCATGCTTCATTGTGAGTTCCAATTCCCCGTACACCCTTGACAATATTGCCATTCCTCTTTCTCAGTCCTAGTAGGTAGTAGATCTCCATTCAAACCTATTTGAGCATGTTACTGTTTTTTTTTTTTTCTTGATGGCCAATGTTTACCAAATTGATTATGTACTTGGCTCTTTGGTTAATATAGCTCTGACTCTCATAACCAATGAATTATCAAGTCTTTTTCTTTTGATTTTATTAATCATATTCAGTGACTTGTATCACCATTCTCTTTGGAAAATTTCTTTCCCTTTGAATAGCTATTTCTGGAAGCAATGTACTTAACATATATTTATTAAAGAATGAATACATACTAGGTACTCCATTAAGTGTATGGGATACATTGATAGCAAACAAGACATAGGAGATGACTAATATAGGAACTTACATTCTGGGGGAACAGGGATAAATAGGAATAATAAATCAGTATGGTGCTGTATGTTGGTTAATGCAAAACTTAAAAGGTAGTTCGCTTGACAGAATAAAATTCTATCCTGAGAAAGTAAGAGGGATGTGACTGGACTTCAGATCATTTTTCAGAAACAATACTTGTGATAGCAACAAGAGTAATTTTAGTCTGTACTCAAACTTTTCATAAACATCCCCCTTCTTTAAAATTGTCTGGCTTGACAGTGTTCTTTCTTTGCTATCTGTTCCAAGATTATTACATCACAATATGTGGTTTATTTGCCATTGACTTATTTCCTGCTATATCTCTGTCTTGGGGTTTTACTGCTGTGAACAGAGACCATGACCAAGGCAACTCTTATAAGGACATTAAATTGGGGCTGGCTTACAGGTTCGGAGGTTCAGTCCAATATCCTCAAGGATAATGGCAGCATCCAGGCAGACATGGTATAGGAGTAGGTGCGAACTCTACATCTTATTCCAAAGGCAAACAGTAGACTGACTTCCAGGCAGCTAGGAAGAGAGTATTAAAGACCATGCCCACAGTGACACACCTACTCCAACAAGGCTACACCTCCTAATAGTGCCACTCCCTGGCCCAAGCATATACAAGCCATCACAGTCTTTTTTTTTTTTTTTTTTTAAAGTTTTTATTTTTTATTTATTTATTTATTTTGGTTTTTCGAGACAGGGTTTCTCTGTGTAGCCTTGGCTGTCCTGGAACTCACTCTGTAGACCAGGCTGGCCTCGAACTCAGAAATCCGCCTGCCTCTGCCTCCCAAGTGCTGGGATTAAAGGCGTGAGCCACCACCGCCCGGCTAGCCATCACAGTCTTAAACTAAAGAGTTGTTGATTGGATAACTATCAATGAACTGTGTTACCTGAATTAGGGAGAGAGTTTGATATTAAAAAAATACTCTTTTTAACAGGTTCTATAGAATATAAAGTTATCTACCAGCTATAGTATTTTAAGTGCACCCAGTGTTCACTTAACTATTCAGTAAATATTCTTTGTCAAGTATTGTGCTGAGAATTGGGAAAATAGAGTAAATCAAACACTTTAACCTCTCTTTTAAGGAGAAATGTTAACAGTATACTGAGGAAAATGCTGACAGGTTGGTACATAGTCATTCCTTTCTTTATTCAATATTAGAATCACATAATCTTATCTAATTTGATCAATTGTGGTTATTCCTATATTATTCATCCTTTATACCTTATTGCATTTATTTATGTCTGCCTCCCTTTGTATTATGACTCCCTTTAGTAGGAGTCCTCTCTTCCTGAGTTTCATATCTCCATTGTCTACTGCTTTGGCCATCATATCTAGGCTGACCATGAACTCACTATATTGCCAAGAGTTACCCTAAATGCTTGATATTCCTGCCTCTGCTTCCCAAGTGCTAGTATGACAGGTGTACACAACCACATCCAACTACAACAGGATTCTCTAAATCCAAACCATAGTATATTACCTCATAGCTATAAGGACAAGTCTCTAATATCACTGAGAAAAAAGACAAGGTAGCTGGTTTTAGAAGTAGAAGGGATTTGAATTATATGGAAAAGGGAGAATAGGATTGATTTGAGAGTACTGTTAATTGTGTCCTCCATAAAGTTATATTGAAGTCCTGGGTTCTGATACCTGTATATGATACTTTATTTCATATATGATTTTGTAAATATAGTTAAGATGTGGTCCTATTGGAGTAGAGAGGACATGACTACTATGATTGGTCTCATAAAGATATAATAGACAATGTTATGTGAAGACAAGAGAGAGCACCATTTGACTATAGAGGCAAAATTAAAATGCTACAACTGCAAGCCAAATAATTGCTAGCAAACTACCAGAAGTTATGAGACTAAAGATTCTTCTCTACAGATTTCATATACGGACCTAACAACACCTTGATTTTTGCCTTCTGGCCTTTCAAGCTTTGAGGTGATAATTTTCTGTCAGTGGTTACCAATCTGGAGGTTTATTTGTAATTTTTATGCCTGCCACAGAAAAATAATTTTATATTTCTTAGCAAGATCTAAGTAGAATTGGAATAATAGCTATTGGCCTAAGTGAGAAATGTCTAAGAGAATTGGGAAAAAACAGCGTTGATGAAAATTTGATACTTCCGTTACATGTTTTTGCTTCTGTGTCTGCTTATGAGTCCATGCAATTTCTGAATGCTATTTTATATAGCATCTTGTGGTTTATTAGACAGTCACATAGTGCTCATAATTCGTAGAGCTAGGTTTCCTTATTTCAAACACAGTAAGTAATTTCTGCTACAGTTGTTTCTGTTATCTCAACACTCATCAATATTTAACTGCAAAAGAGTTACAGTGTAGGCAAACAAGATTTGACTATAGGTAGAGTTTTTCAGTAATACAGGAATAAAAACATTTCTATCAGTAACATCTAGAAAGAAAATCAGATTTCTGTTGGTATATATGCAACATTTAGCAGTCTAAATTTTAATTAGGAACTATTTTCATTGGGGGGGGGGACCTACACTACTTCTCTCTATAACTTATATCCACTATTCCCAGTTTTACTCTGAATAATGTGCTCTCTACTCCAATACATGTACACTTTCTATAAACTTAAAAACTGTTTTACATTCCCCTTTCTTCTCTTTTTCTTAACTGTCTTTCCCCAAGCCATCCTTTGTATGACATCATCTCCAGATTTCTCACTTCTGTCCAGGATAGATATACATAGAATTGAATCCACTGTTCTCTGTACAGTCAAACCAGCTCAGCATGGAATAGTAGTAGGACTTAAAGAGAGCAAATTACCCTATTTTTAAACACAATTTAGGATTATTTAGGCATTTTAAACAGTTACCTCTGGCCCTTGGTTTATAATAAAGTTACGTCTGATGAAAGCAATGTTGTTTATATTTTGCTGCAATGCTTGGTTTTCTTCTTGAAAACCTTTGTTCTTGTCTGTTTGACTATATGTCTCTTTAACCCTAAGCAATAGCTTCTTTCCTTATAAAATTGAAGTCACTATTTTCTAGTCCTTATTCTTTGTGAGCTAACACATACAACCACTAACACCTGCTCCTTTTAAAGTTTTCTTTCCCTTTGGCCTCTGGGCCACATTTTCCCAATTGGTCCTCTTGAGATTTCTTTGTGGGTCTTTACTCTTTTATCTTTCCCTCAGTTGTAGGTTGTGTCTTGTTTTTATCATTGACCCTGTTCTATTATATGCAATGTATCTTTTTTTTTTTTTTTTCTGGTTTTTCGAGACAGGGTTTCTCTGTGTAGCCCTGGCTGTCCTGGAACTCACTCTGTAGACCAGGCTGGCCTCGAACTCAGAAATCCGCCTGCCTCTGCCTCCCAAGTGCTGGGATTAAAGGGCGTGAGCCACCACCGCCCGGCTGCAATGTATCTTTTATGGATCATATTTTAAATGTCAAGTCCATATGAGCTCATCTGTGCAAAAGGGCATAGAATCAGTCCCTTGGGGAATTCAATATTTACTGATAAGTTAGGAGAGAAAAGGTCATCAAGAAGTAAGCCAAAGAAGCCAAATACATGGGAATATTTCAAGAATGAGAATTAGTTAGCATGTTGGTTCTTGAGAGACAAAGGTAATAATAGAAAAGTGACTATTATTTTATAACAGAGGGAGGCTGTTGGTGATTTTAGGAAGCATTATATTTTGGATTGTTAAGAGCAAAAGCCAAGAGGCTGGAGAGATGGCTCAGTGGTGAAGAGCACTGACTTGCTCTTCCAAAGGTCCTGAGTTCAATTCCCAGCAACCACATGGTGGCTCACAACCATCTATAATAGGATCTGATGTCCTCTTCTGGTGTGTCTGAAGACAGTTACAATGTACTCATATAAATAAAATAAATAAATCTTAAAACAAAAAGAGGAAAAGCCAGAGTATAGTAATCTAAAAGGAGGTAGAGAAGCAAAGATAATATATAGACAAGAGTCTAATAGACTAATAATGGCAACACTTGATCAAGGGAGGATTTTAGGTCAAGGGAGATAAAAGACTGCTGAAGACATAAACTCAGGCAACAAATTTATTTAGGCAATAGGAATCAAGATCAGCTGGAAAGATAGATGAATGCCTTTGTCCTATGTCCTTCAATGCTGAGAGTTCAGTTAGGACTCAGCAGATTACCTGACCCCAAGTACTTCATTATTTTCTACTTTGTGTAATGAAGAATGGTTATGTGAATTATTTTTTTCTAGAATTCTCCAGGCCAGATTATTTAACTACAATTTTCAAAACCTGACCTCTAGTTTAAAATCATATTTTAAGAGATTATACCACCCAGTACAATTCATAGTATCAATATAGTTTAAGAACCATTGATTTACTTGGTGAAATGAACATGTTCAATTATATTACATTGAAGAGTTGATTTGTTAATTTCTATAGTTTAAACCATGAAGCAGAGAAATCTGGCTTGTTATATGAGGAAAAATAAGCATATTCCTATCCAAATATCAGGAAAGTAATTTTGAACTCATGTCCTTTTGTTTTGATAATGTTTATTACAGTTCTAACATAAATTATAAAACCACTCTTGTGGAAGGTTTGGGTGAATTTCATTTGGTTGCTTTTATGGCTAATGCCTTTTATATTAGAAGTAATTATCATATAGACATAAATCATATAATATTATTGGTTCTATGCAGCCATGTGGGTTCTAGAATCACACTGTCTGGGTTTAAATTACCATATCGTTCTAGCTCTGTAATTTTGTGTAAAATAGTTTAAGGAGTCAGTGCCTCAGTTTTTTAAAAGCACTTAAACTAATATCTATTAGAAGGTAAGTACTTAATAAATAGTTGTTACTGTTAACAGTGATCTTTGTGAATCCAGAGTTTACTCTCTACTAAACTATTTTCCTAGGATAAATTTTCAGGATGAGATTATTTCATTGAACTGTGGTGGCATCTTTATGCCACTTTGCTATCTGTGACCATTGCTTTCAAAAGAGTATCAGTTTCTGCTATATAATTTATAAATACAGCCCGTGTGTACATTGATTTGTAACTATAAGCACTTTAAGTCATAAACCTGTAGAAGACCTTGAGGTTTTTCACTTTTTTCCTCATTGATGAGGTTGAAACCCAGGTCTACAAGCATACTAAGCATACTTTATACTACTGATCTGTGCCCTCAGTTCCTATTAAGTTTTCATTAATTTCTATGCTATAATGACTTGTTCAATACTATCTCTAGATGGATGTAGATAAATGATAAATTTTCTTTTGAAAGTTCATGACTAAGTAATATTCTAAATCTGTGTCCTTTTTTTACTTTTAATAGATTGAAGTCATGGCCATTCTTTTTGCTGTTGTTGCCAGGGGAACCACTATCCTTGCCAAACATGCTTGGTGTGGAGGAAACTTCCTGGAGGTGACAGAGCAGATTCTGGCTAAGATACCTTCTGAAAATAATAATAACTAACTTACTCACAGGGCAAGTGAGTTTGATCTGATGTGGTAGAGGGAAGGAATGAATTTTATTATAGTAAAAAACAGTAGAAAACAAGATTTTAGGTTAGATTAATTTGACAAAACAGCTGACTAGCTTGGGAAATGTTTGTGTTAAGCCAGGCATGGTAGTAGCTCATGTCTTAATCCTACTACTAGATCCTACTATGAGTTCAAGGCCAGCCTATACCACAGAATAAAACCCTATCTCAAAACAGTAAAATGTCTTGTTACTTAAAATTAACTTATGATTATTTTATTCTATCACTTGAAATGATATATTAAAAAGATATGGAAATGTTTATATATAACATCTGGTTGCTATATGTTGCTATATTATCCTAGTTCCTGAGTGATGCACAGTCTTTCCATGTGGCCCAGGTGTCCATGGCCTGGTGATCATTAAAAAAAAAAAAAAAAAAAAAACAAAGAACAAAACAAAACAAGTCATATGTTTTCCCTGCTATCATCCTTCTATCAACAATGTTGAAATAAGAAACAGGATCACTAGAATGAGAGTTACAAACTTTTAAATTTGTAAAAAGAGAATAACAAGAAACACAGAAATAATTCTTACTATCAGTGATCAAAAATATTTATTCAAAACCATTTGGAATGGGATGTGATTAGTGATTCTTCTTTCTTGGAGAAAACTCCTCATCTTTTTACAGACTTCTTCATCTAATATGTCAGAGAATGTGTCATCTTTGGGAACTTAACAGGTTTTTATAGTCTACATCTTAAACAGTTTAGTTTGGGGGCCAGAGGTTGTCATAGGGCTTAAATAATCTCAGTGTCTTTTGAGTAGATGTTTTTTAGTTTTTTCAAAACACTACTGCTTACAAGTGTATGTGTTGTTAATCAGTGCCTATGAAAATCTGAAAAAAACTTAGAATTCTTTTAAGAGAGGAAGGGAATATTTCTTCCACTAGTATTATTATAGAGCCAAAATTTAGTAACATACCTATATCAGCTACAAGGGAAGTTAGGAAATATAAGTACATTTGTAAGTTTTAGTTAAAGAAAAATTTTTATTCATTCTGTGATCAGCTAACCAAGTCTTCACCGACTCCTTCCTATATTTGTTAGGTTTTAGGTTAAACACTGAATTTTTTCTCTTTTTAACCTTCTGCCCTGATTTCATCACATAATTCATATTTGTCATTTCAATAAGTTAACTTTTATTTCTGTATTACCAAAAATAAAAACATTCACATTAATATATATGAAAATTTTCACTGGGCACTCAAACCAGCTAAACCTAAAATTTCAAAATTATATTTCACTTTCTCACCAAATATTTACCTGTCTCTACAAGTTTGTCAGCCCATTCTTTCTCTTTATCTCTATTTTTTCTTCAATGACATTGTCTTCTACTACTTTAGTCCTTGATTTTATTTTTGTACCTGTACTTAACAATTTACTATTCAGGTGTTTAATTTCTTTGTTTCTTCATAATATTGTATAATTCTCACCTTTTATTGGCAATATGGTTACCATGGGTTACCATACTTGTTTTTAAAAATCTGTTCAGGAAGACAACAGGTTTTTAAATATTAAGTAATGATAGACAGAACGATATGTAGGACTGGAGCTTGGTGGTGGATTTACATACTGATTTTGTATATTATCATATAATAACATTACCTGCCCCAGGCAAAAAACTGTTTTGAATATTTTCATTTTTCTCAAGGCAGTTTATAAAATTTTGTATAATCCAGTGTCTACTTACTTTCTCACTATCGTCTAGGCAATTACTTTTTTTCCTGTATGTTCTGTACTACTTTTGTCATGTGAACAGATTTTACTCTCCAATATTTTATTATGTGCTCTTTTATATCCACATTATTACACTGCCTAATTCTGCACTTTTGAATACTTCTTGGCTGACTCTTTGCATCTATTACTTATTCTTAGAAGTTCAGATCATATATCACTTTTACCCTTTGGTAAAGACCATTACTTGCTTCCTCTATGTTCCTAGAATACTATATAATACCCTCAATTTCACTATCAACTTTATTTGCCATACTGCATTGTAATTCCTTGTACTATGATCCCAAAAAAAGCAGAACTGATGGGTTTTTACAATCTGTATCCTTACTGTCTTGCACATTCACTTGTCAAAGCAGACATCAACTGCATGACAGAAGTTACAGAGAATTTGCTACCGAAGGTGTTGCCAGGAATAAGCTAAACAAAAACAAAAACTCTATGGCCCCTGGAATGAATTTTTATTATGGTCTCTTCTAGACATCATCTCTCCTTTAGGACTCAAGAATCCAATTTACTTTTCTAGCTAACATTTTAAGGTTGATGCGCATTATTAATATTTAGGAAAGAGAATTTCTTCCATGTTTTATTCATTCCTGTCAGTTTAACCAAAGATAGAAATACATGAGAAGGGGAAGATGAAAATGGATTGTATTTGTAGTCACTATAGTGAATTTGACATACTGAACTGGCTTATATATAGCTAGAACTTAGAAGTAAAGTGGCAATGCTTAAAACCACAATAAGTTTTATATCTTTTATTCTACGTTATTTGTTTCACTACATCTGCCAAGACAGGATTGTGGTATCTTTGTATCACTGATGATGTGAGTATTGCTATTTCGCTTTGTATACTAATGAAGCCAGTTATTATCTATACCTATGGGGGTAATGGTAATACAAATATATAGAAATTTTTTCTATACTTTGCATTTTGTTAATAAAAAGTATCTTATGACAAAGTTTGATACTTAAAATGTAATATTTAGCATTCAGCTCAGTTTTGATAGTTTTTTGCTTAATCTCTCATACTTTATCAACATACGTATGTTGAAATTGGTGCTATGATTGTTATTTTGTTTTTAGATTTTATTTTTATTCATTTTTTGTTTTAATACATCTACCACTCTTTCTCAGTCCTTCCCCCCAATTCCTCCACAGGTCCCCCCATTCCCATCTCCTTCATTTCTCTTCAAAAAAGCAGGCCTCCCGGGGGCATCACTGAACACAGCATAACAAGATACAGTAAGACTAGGCATAAACCCTCTATCAAGCTGGGAAAGCAACCCAATAGGAGGAGAAGGTTTCCAAGAGCAGACAAAGAATGAGAGCTACCCTGACTCCACTGTTAGGAGTTCACAGAACCAGGGGCTAGCAACCATAACATATATGCAGAGGACCTAGCAAGGTTTAACTAAACTTGGTTTAACTAAGTGAAATGACATTCAATTACATTGATCATCACAAGGGCTTTTAGCTCTGGTTTCACAATAAAGTCAGCTTTATCTGAAAGGGACTGATTGGAAAATGTTGGAGTAGATAAAAATTGTATAGAATCTCAATGGTCTAAGTGAGCAGCAAAATTCTTAAGCTGTGATTTCATTGTGAGCTGCCCAACCTGGGTGCTGGAACCAAATTTTGTGTCTTCTCAAAGAGCAACTAACACTCTTAACTACTGAGCCCTCTCTCCAGCCTCAAACTATACTATTTTTTTTTTCTTTGGTTTTTCGAGACAGGGTTTCTCTGTGTAGCTCGGGCTGTCCTGGAACTCACTTGTAGACCGTCTGGCCCAAACTATACTATTTTTATGGATTTATTGACTATCTCTATTAATGTTGGTTCTTGCAATAGATTATGAAAAAGAACGGGAAAGAATTAAATACCCATTTCCCTGACCCCTGAGTTAATAACTACATATCATTGTATTTAGTTAGATTTGGCTCTCAGCTTTTTAATTTACTAGCTATTTGATGTATGGCAAGGTTAGTTGTCTTTGGGAGTCCTTGGTTCCTAATCTATGAACAGGAACAATTCTGGGTTTTCCTCATGGAGTCATTTATCAGTAAACATTACCTATTGTTTTGTTACCAATCTGCCACATAAATTTTTACTTTGTAAATATGAGTACAATATTGGTCATTTTACAGGATTTTGAGCGTTCTCGAGCCTTCAGTTTTTTGAATGAAGTAAGAAGAGGTTCCAGACTACTATGGTTCAGAGCACAGACTGCCTTCCATATGCCATGAATAGTTGAGTTTTCGAGTGTATTGGCTGCACAATTGGTAAGGTTTTTCTCAGGTCATAGTGTTTTTATTTATATTTTCTTCATTATTACCTTCAAACACCTGAATCTAAGAGTTTGACCTGTAGAACATAACATAATAAAGCTTCCCCATTAAAAGATGTAAGGGTTCATTTTAGTGTAGAAAGCTAATTGTGATATTCTCTATTACTAATAGCATATCTCAGGATTTCAAAGAATGCTAAAGATAGGTTAGTTTACTACCCATCTAATACTTAAATCCACTAAACATGTCAACTAGCCTTTTAACCTATATATAACCTTTTTCTCATCCATGAAGTAAGTTTGATTTTTAATGCTCAAATTAGTCATGTGAAAATTGTTCATCTGCATAATTTCCTCATTGTCAATGATTGATTGTGTATGTGTGTGTGTTTATCTGAAAGGACTGATTGGAAAATGTTGGAGTAGATAAAAATTGTCATAGAATCTCAAATGGTCTTAAGTTGAGCAGCAAAATTCTTAAGCTGTGATTTCAGTTGGAGCTGCCCAACCTGGGTTGCTGTGAACCAATTTGTGGTCTTCTCAAAGAGCAACTAACACTCTTAACTACTGAGCCATCTGAAATGTACCATAGTTCAAGATAAAAAAAAAAACTTTCCATCACCTTAAACTTTCCCCATCCCCTTCTAGTAGTAAATCACAACCCAATATTCTAACCTAGCAAATTACTGATCTGTATTTTATCTCTGTGAGTTTAGTTTTGTCTTTTTCTTTATTTTTCTTTAAGTGCAGTCAGAAAGTAGGTACTCTAATGGGTCTTGTTTTTTCTCTTCATTATAATGCTTATACTACTTTTGCATGTTGAAAAATCAGCATATTTTCTTTTGGTGTCTGAACGATACTATTATATGTTTAACCCATTTATCTGTTGCCAGATATTTGTGTTGCATTCGTTTTTTAACTGTCATCAGTAAGCTCTGTGATCTCAAGTCTTTGTGTGGACATATGTTTTTTTTCTCTGATAAATAGCTAGGAATGAATTTCTGGGCCATTATGGTAAGTAATATGTAATTTAAAAATTTATCACACTATTTTTCCAAAGTTATTGTACCATTTTAAATTCTCATTAGCAGTTCCAGTGTTTTTCATCTTTGTCAACATTTATTGTGTCGTCATTCATTCTAGCCATTTTAGTGGGTCTTACATTTGCATCTCATTGTGTTTTAATCTGCTTTTATGATACAAATGATGGTCAGCATCTTTCAAATACTTTCCTTTTATCTGTAAGATTATTTGAGTGCAAAGACATAACCTCTAACTATAATTTCACTGTGGATATGGAAACATGACATTTTTAATTAGTTTCTCTTTTCCTGTTTTTTTTAAAGATTTATTACGTTGTACACAGTGTTCTGTCTGCTTGTACATCTGTAGGCCACTACGAGAGCAGCAGCATATCTCATTATGAATGGCTGTGAGCCACCATGTGGATGCTGGGATTGAACCTTTGGAAGCGCAGTCGGTTTCTTAACCGCTGAGCCATCTCTAGCACTCTTTTCCTATTTTTAAATATATTCTAAATAGCAGTAAAACTATAATAACTGGTTTTGTTATTAGCTCCAAATCTGTGTGTGATCCTTTGAATTTACTAATTTCCTCCCTTATAAACAATAGAGATAATGAAAATGTCTATATCAAAGAGTTTATAGTGGATTAAATAATACTTGTAATATTTTAGTTGTTAAATATTGAATAATAATATCAAAATATATGTGTCATCAGTGTTTTAGATTCTAGATCTTGTGAGAAGCAATGTTGTGATCACATAGATAAAGAACAGATTTTTTAAAAAGTGAGCATGCCTCTATTTCATAATATTAAAGAATTGAAGAATCGTGGTTACCCTCCCACCCTAACTATAGTCATTTTTAAATTTCTCTTTCTTCTATAAGCACAGATTATATATCCCCTCATTCTGTCCTAAGAGTCTCATTATTTCATATATTCTAACACATTCACTGAGTTTTATTTAAAAATAATACTATTTATATTAAATGCATTTAATATGACAGCAATTTTATAATGCCAAGATTTTCCTAAATCTAAGCTATTCTCTGATACTGTTCTTTTTTTTCGTTTTTTATGAAAAGACCCATAATTGTATATCATATCTTTAGTAATAGTTGATATTTTAGTATTATATATAAATAAGGCCTATTTGCAAGTTAAAATTAATATCTTTGTAGAAGCATCACTCCGAGAATAAGAGCTAGACAGATGTTGATGGAAACTCAAGCACAAGTGGTGAACTGAAAGAAAATGGTCAGAAACATAGGTATGTTTCAACGGTATAGTTTCATTCATATGAAGACAAAATAGCAATGGACTAGACTTTAGTCTGATTAATGTAGAGAGGCTGAAACATCACTTCCTTGTTTTCACATCTAGGTCATGGTTCTCAACCTTCTAATGCTGTGACCTTTAATACAGTTTTTCATGTTGTGCTGACACAATCATAAAATTATTTTCATTGCTTCTTTCATAACTATAATTTTGCTACTTTATGATTGTAATATGAATATCTGTAATATGTATTCCAGGATATCGGTTTATGTCCCCACAGGTTGATAATACTGATAGGTCTGAATATCTGGTCTTGCCTTTGTTGGGTGTGTATTCGTTCCTTGCTTTCTTATTGCCCTCTCTGATTTTAGGAGGGTGTTGGTGACTGTGTGTTGCCTGGTAAAGTATCCCTGGGCTTCCTGGTTCAGTATGTTTAGGTATTGAGAACTGGCAATTAGGAATGGGAATGAGCAGAAGAGAGGGGCTGAGGGGTCCACTGGAGGGAGGGTAGGGCAGGTTGTTTCATTATCATCTACTTAGTACCACTAGGATTGGAGGCAGAGAGGCCAACAGTAGGTAGTTTGTACAGAGCTGGGGATGGACTTGGGTGTTGAACTTGAGGAAAGGAGGGAAAGAGTAAAGAGTGAAGTCACCTATTTCTTCATGGCCTATTTGTTTCTGGAAGGCTTGGCTGGATGGGTTCCCAGATAATGCCTACTGGAGTTATTGGCGGGCTTTGAAACAAAGCTGAGTGTGGGAGAAAATTGGAGGAGAAGAGATCTGTGTGATCTTAAATGGTGGCAGAAAGGAGGGTAGGCCACAGCAGGCAGTCTGTTATAAAGTAGGAGGTGAGACTAGGGATTGGCTTTTAAGAAGAGAAGAGAACATTGAAGATCTGCAGTTACCCCTACTTTCCTTCCCTGGCCTTTATATCAGCAAGTGTCTTGGTTGTGGTGACTATTGCTGCTATGAAACACCATGAATAAAAGCAACTTGAGTAGGAAAGGTTTTATTTGGCTTACACTCCTACATCATGCCTTTGTGACTTTGCTATGCCATCAACAAATGAAATCAGGACATGAACTCAAGCAGGGCTGTAACCTGCAGGCAGGAGCTGATGCAGAGGCCATGGAAGGGTGCCACTTACTGGCTTGTTCTCTATGGCTTGCTCAGCCTGCTTTTCTACAGAACCCAAGATCACCAGTCCATGGTGGCCCCTCCCACTGAGAGAGAGAGAGAGAGAGAGAGAGAAGAGAGAGAGAGAGAGAGAGAGAGAGAGGAGTTGTTAGCTTACTTGTTTTCTCCATTTATGTCCTTTTTGTGAGACAGGCTTCTGTATCCCTGACTGTTCTTAAACTTATTATTTAGCTAAAGAATACCTTGAACTCCTGCATTTTTGTTTTATTTCTGTTATTTTAATAAATACCTTGAGAAAACAGCTTAGAGAAGAAACGGTTATTTTAACTTATAATTCCATGTTATAGTCTATCATAGCAGCAAAGTCACAAAGGCAGTAGCTTGAAACAGTTACATCACATCTACAGGGAAGAATATAAAAAAGAAAATGCATACATGCTTAGTGCTTATCTACCTTTCTCTTCTTTATATGTCTCAGAGCCAAACACCAGGGAATAGTTGCCACCCATATTTTGTCTGGGTCTTCTTGCATCAATTAGCAATCAAGACAATTCCACACAGATATATCCACAGTTCATCTGATCTAGACAATATTTCATTCATACTATCCTCCCAGGTGATTCTAAGTTGTGTCAAGTTGTCAATTAAAACTAAACATCACACCCTGATTTTACCTCCACAGTGCTGGGATTACAGGTGTGTACCAGTTTATGCAGTACTAAGGATCAAATCCAGTGTTTATTCATGCTAGCAAAGAACTCTGCCAAGTGAGCCACACCCCAGATCCTTTTATGATGATGTCTTTGACTTTAATACCAAGATAATACTGGACCCATATAATAAGTTGAAAACTATTCCTTTCTTTTGATTTTTTTTGAGAAATTTCTGATAAATTGGTATGTATTTTTCCTGGCATATTTTATATAGCATACATCTTAAACTTATCTAGCATTGATTTTTCTTATGCAGAGTTTTGAAATTATTGACTCAATCTCTTATTGTTATATTCATATTTTAATTTTTTTTAATTATTTATGTGTGGTACCTGGTACATGCCACAGTGTGGATGTGAAGATCAGAGGACAACTCTTGTGGAGCCTATTCTCTCCTATCTTTATTTATATTCTAGAGATTGAAATTCAAGTTGTCATGCTTGGTGACAAAAAAAAAAAAAAAAAAAACAAACAAAAAAAAAAAAACCTTACCTTCTGGGTTGTTTTGCTGGCCTCAAAACTGCATATATATTTTAAAGATATGTAATGATTAAGTTTACAGGAAGAAATAAAAATGGGAATTTATAGACCCAAAAACCTAGAGTGGACCAGACGATGGTGGCGCACGCCTTTAATCCCAGCACTTGGGAGGCAGAGGCAGGCGGATTTCTGAGTTCGAGGCCAGCCTGGTCTACAGAGTGAGTTCCAGGACAGCCAGGGCTACACAGAGAAACCCTGTCTCGAAAAACAAAAAAACAAACAAAAAAAAAAAACTAGAGTGGGCTTTGTTTAATGCCAAAGAGGTGCCATCTTGAGTTCTAACCTCACTATGATCAGGGCAAATGACCTAATCATTCAATGACCAGAGTTCAAAAGAACACAGTTTATATTCTCCAATCGGGGGCGGGGGCGGGGGCTATTTGTTAGGGACAAAATGGGCAAGCTACCTGTTTTTATAAATAAGCTGTTTGGGAAACTGCTTATCTGTTGTCTCTTTTTGCAACTACCTGTTGTCTTGAATTTGGGTCAGCTGCTTTTCTTCTGTAGTCAAATAGTGACATCCTAGAATTTCGATCTCAGTTTTAGGGACTTGGCTTTGGTAGGTGGGTTTCTTTATTTCTAATATAAAACATTGTTTTTATTTCTAAAAATATTTCCAGATTTGGTTGCTCAACGTGGAGAAAGGTTGGAATTGCTGATAGATAAAAACAGAAAACCTTGTGGATTCAGTAAGTATGGAATATATTTTTCCCAAGGTATTAAAAGAATTGCACTGATGGCTAAGATAATATGGGAATGGTCTTAAATTTTAAAGATATATTTATTTATTTCATGAAATGTTAGCACATTGTCACTGTCTTCAGACACTAGAAGAGGGCATATGGATCCCATTACAGATAGTTGTGAGCCACCATATGGTTACTGAGAATTGAACTCAGGACCTCTGGAAGAGCAGTCAGTGCCTTAACCACTGAGCCTTCTCTCCAGCCCTGGTCTTAAATTTTTATACTAAGGTGGTTTGTTTCTCTGTTTCCTTTCTCATGTCTATGTCATCATGTTATAAGAAAGGTAACAGTGAGACATACAAACAACCAGTCTCTCAGTAGCCATTAATGAAGCCTTTTTAGAAAATATATTCATTATACAGAAATAATTTCCTAAAACTTTGCATTGAAGCAAATTTTTTGATTGATAATTCAACACCTTATGTACCTCTGCTGAAGTTTTGACTGGGTATGACTCATTGTGAGACCTTTGGTATTTACAGTGTTTGCTTGATCTTTTCCTTATATCAAAGCCAAAGGCATAGGTTAAAATGTGCCATTAATTACTTTTTTCTACTCTCATATATTTCTTTATATTTTCTATGTAGTTCATTGTAAAAGTGTTTTTGAAAAAAAAATATGGGGAGATCTTCAACAGATTAAAATTTTACACATTAAAAGCAATCCATGATTGAATAATCATGGTATTAATTACTTTCTTCATTGTTGTGACAAAATACCTGATAAAAGGAACTTAAAGAATAGTTTATTTTTGATCACAGTGTGGGGGTTTAGTCCTAGAAGTAAAATCTTGAGGAGGCAGCTGATCATATTGTGTCTCATATTCAGAAGGCAGATTTCTTAGCTTGCTTTCTTTTCTTTATTCAGTCCAGAACTACCAGGTCAGAGAATGATGCTGCCCATATTTAAGGTGGATCTTCCTACTTAGTTAACTTTAGATAATTTATTACAGATAAGCATATATATCTCCAAGGTGATTATACTGTAAATATCACAATGACTGTATAGTAGGTATCATAATCATGTTGATTGTGACTAGCAACAAGACTGTAGCAATTAAGAGCCTGAACTTTATAATCAGACTGTTTGGATTTTAATAGCATTTTCTAGTAGTATAACCTTAAGCACATTACTTAACCTCTTTCTACCTCAATTGTCATAATCTATAAAATGGCAATATACTTTTTTCATTGAGGTCTGAGAATTAAACTATGTGTAAAATGCTTGACATGATACATTGTTATGTTCTAACAGGTATTTGAACTTGCTAATTTTAATATTGATATCTGTTAATGGCAGGTTGTAGGAGGTTGTATGACAACTGTTGAGTTTTGTGGCATTTTATAAGCTTTTCATCAAAGTATGTGTTAATTAGAAGAATTATATAAAGAATTTTCGATTTTTATATTTTTAAATTTTCTTTTATTATTTGTTCTTCTTTCATATATTGTATCCTGACTGCAGTTTCCCTCCCTCCTTCCTTCCAGTTCCTCCACACACACCTCCCTCTCCCCCAGATCTACTCCTTCTCCACTTCCCTTCAGAAAAGAGCAGGCCTCTCAGTGATAAAAATTTCATATACACATATAATTCATTTTGATCAGTACTATCCCACTTTCCATCCCTGCAAATTCATCCCTATTTTTCGCATGTTTCTCTCCAGCTTTTTGTGCTGAGTTCATTCAATGCTACCTGTATATGCATTGCTGTAGGACAGTCTACAGGAACATAGGCAACCTCTCATGGATGACATCTCTAAAGAAAACTGACTCTTCCTCCCCTAACAGCCATCAGTTGACAATAGGTCTTTATTTGAGGGTGGGATTTCATGAGCTCCTCCCCTATCCCCCATCCATGCTTGGATTTTGGCTGCCTTAATCTTATAAATGTATTCACAGCTACTGTGAATCCATGCATTCAACAGCTCTGTCATATCTGACAAGAAGAGTTTTGCTGCAGATGTCCAATATGTTTTGGCACTTACAATTTTTTTACCCCCTCATCCATGATGTTCCTGAGACTTATGGGAGAGAAAGTATGATATTGATGTCCAATTTAGAGATGGATAGTCCACAGTCTGTTATTGTCTGCATGTTAACCAGTTTATTTGTCACTTTATTAAGCACAATCTTTTGTAAAAAGAAGCTTCTCTTGTATGGGTTGGGAAGATGCACTAATATAAAGAGAACTTAGGGGCATTTTATTATTTATAGCCATTATGCAGAATAATATTAGGTCACCCCCTCATGCCTCTGACCTAACCATCTGTGGGATTTGGGGCCAC
>JAJTUV010003917.1:0-42134 GCA_021653895.1 Mastomys natalensis | reverse complement strand
TTTTCTTGATCCACAGGCATCTGTAGGCATGGGGCATACAAATTTACACTCAGGTACATATACATATGCATAAAGTAACTCATTAAAGAAAAGGAGTTTTGCCATATTATGTTGACATCAGTGTTTCAGTGTTGTCATTGCTCCAAATATTTGGTAGTATTTGAAATAATCAGTTGGGGTGAGCATTTTGATAGTTTTTCTCTTAGTGTGTATCTGGCAAATTATATTAGTAATGAGAGGGCAAACCTACTCCATCTTGGACCAGTCTCCATTTTAACAAAAATTCGACCTATAGAGGAACTTAAGCTACACACAAGTACCAGGAAGGATCCTATGGCTTGTCCTTGGTCTATACTCCAGAGTTACTCTTCTCTTTTTAAATATTGCTTTCTATTGTTTATAAAGGTTGCTAGGATTACCATAGGAAGATTTTTCTGTAGTTGAACAATGAAGAAATAAATGGCAAACAGTATAAAGAATAAGGGATTTGGGGGTATTGTAGACTAGGGATAGATATAGAAAATGGTTTTATCTGAAATTTTTGTAGATAACTGAATTAGCATGAAACACATGAAGCCCAAGGATTTGTGTGTGTGTGTGTGTGTGTGTGTGTGTGTGTGTGTGTGTTTGAGAGAGAGAGAGAAGAGAGAGAGAGAGAGAGAGAGAGAAAGGTATAGTCTTGAGTAGGAGATGTTAGTACAGAAAGTCTTGAGAGGTGTTTGTTTCTTTTTGTAAGTTATATGTGTACATGCTATGGAGTCGTTTATAAGAAGGCCTGAATGCCCTTGTGTTGGGAGCCAACTCCTAGAAGAAAGTGGCAATCATCTTTGCAGTCATCTAGGGCCATATATTTACAGGTTGATAATTTTCCATCCTGACAAGAGACTTGTTTTTCTAGCATGATATTTTTGCAAGCAGCCCTCAATATCTGAGCACACTCTAATAGCATCTTATTTTTCTCAGACATATCCTGGACTTACAGTTTAGTGCCCCCAGCTGCAAGATATTCGTGGTTAAGTGTCTCCAGCTGCACCTCCCCTGCTTCTGCTTATATACCCATAACTGCCTTTCAATAAACAAGGCTTGATCAGACAACTGTCTTGTCTCCATTCTTCATGTCTCTTGCCCTCCATCCCCACACTCTCCCTTGCAGACCCAGTTGACTGACCCGTGGGCCAGGTCACCTGGCACCCAGCGTGAGGCAGAAAGAATGAGAGACCCCATGAGGGACATTACTGGAAGAAGAGTTGATGGAAAATTCAAAAGTGAAACAAAGATGATCGCCACGGTAAGCTGCAGCATCAAGACTGGTAAGTCATAGTAACAAAATGAGGCAAGAAATAAGTCAGCATGAACTATATGTGGAACAGATGAGAAAGGCTTTAATGATGAAAGGAGTAAAGGTGAAAATTCAGCATTTGTTGTCATTTTTTTGATTTTATTAAAGAGTTATGTCCCTGGTTTCCTCAAGAAGGAACTATTGATGAAAAAAGATGGCAAAGAGTTGGAGATGCACTCAAAGATTTTTACGGGACATTTTGGCCAGAAAAGGTCCCAGTAACTGCCTTTTCATATTGGAACTTGATAAATGAAATGATCTCAACAAAGTGTCTGTTGATAGAGGCGATTGTTGAAGAGGATGAAAAAATTTAAAAGACAGTGAAAAGAGAGAAAAAGGAAAGGAAAAGAAAAAAGAAAATGTCGATTCTTCTAAGGAAGAACTAGATTTAATTTCTCTAGATTGTGGTGATTATAAGGGAGCGACTTCTCAAAGTTCATCCAATAAGTTCCAAAATTTGGATCAGACTTTAGAGACAGAGAATCCAAGGGGGAAGGTAACAAAACCAAATAGGGGTGCTCAGTCCAAAGAGAGAAATGACTCAACTGTTCAAAAGAAAAAGATAAAACTCATATACCCTAAATTAAAATCCAAAATATGACCAAAGAATGATGACTATTTGTTTGAGTCAGACTGGGACAACCTAGAGGAAGAGGTGGCCAAATATCATGATGCTAAATGGCCCCCTTCCTATGTGCCTCCACCTTCAGATGCTCCCACTCTGGGATGGTGGTTTTAGATCCCAGAAAGGAGTGACATGATAAAATGTCCCTCCTTAAAAAACAAATAGAGTTAGAGGAAGAGCATCAGGACTTAATTAATCAGCTACAAAAATTAAAGAGAGGGAAGATGTCTCACAAGGCCAAGGCCACCTGCAAAAATTCCCTATGTCCTCATGTTCCTCAGTGCAGAGTCCAAAGACAGCCCCTTCCCTCTGGCATTAGTTCAGTCACAGATTCCCCCAAAGGAGGGAGAATCTGAGGCTTTCCCTATATCAGAGACCACAGATGCTCAAGGGTTGCTTGGAGACATCACACAGGGTTTAATTTTTCAAATCATTAAAGAATTAATAAATGCAGTGTCACAATAAGGCACCACTGCTCCATTTACTCTTTGCAATCTTAGAATCTGCCACAGAGGAGTGGTTGACTCCTGGGGATTGGAATACTCTAGTGAGAGCAGTTCTTAGCAGTGGTGACCATCTTATTTGGAAATCAGAGTATCATGAGAATTGTAAAGAGACAGCTAGATAATCTTTCTTTGCCAGACAAATTGGTTCAGTTTTGTAAACACCATGTATATGTTTTTCCATCTCATACCATGCATGTATCTATAGAAGAAGCATTGTTAGGTTTCATTGATAGTTTCTCATCAGGAACAGCCACTTATGCCTTTAAAGATCAAGTAATCTCCTTTGCTACATCATCTGTGTCAGCTCAATTGATTGAATGACATGCTGTTATTGCTGTGTTCCAAGCATTTCTCAATCAAGCCATTATTATTTATACAGTCTATTCCTCTGCTAGAAACTGCTGTGCAAGTAAAGCATTCCTCAAAAGCAGCCAATTTATTTTTACAGTGCCAACAATTAATTTTGAGGAGAAAGTGTAAATTCTTTATAGGACACCTGAGAGCCCACACTGGACGACCAGGTCCCCTCTCTGAGGGAAACACCAAGGCAGATCTAGCCACTTGTGTAGCTGCAGTGAGATCATAAGGGCTCATGAGTTACATCACCTTATTTCCTAAATTTTAAAGATCACATTTAAAATTACCAGAGAACAAGCTAGGCAAATTTTCAAACAATGTCGATTATGTGTTACACTTTTACCAGTTCCTCATTTAGGTGTAAATCCAAAGGGACTGATACCAAACAATCTCTGGCAAAGGATGTTACTCATTATAATAAATTTGGAAATCAAAAATATATGCATGCATGTGTAGATACATACAGTGGTTTTATTTATGTGACATTACAAACTGGAGAAGCAAGAAAACGAGATCACTTATAGGCTCACTACAATGACTGTATTGGGTGTGCCTAAACAGATAAAGACTGAAAAATTTCCAGGTTTCACAAACTCCAGTATCAACCAATTCTGTGAAAAATTGGGAATACTACATAAAACGGATATTCCATATAATCCACAGGACCAAGGTATGGTAGAAAGGGCACATCAAACCATTAAATATCAATTTGAAAAAATTAAAAAGGAGGAATGGTACCCTACCAAGGGATCCCCCAGAAATATCCTTCATCACTCTTTTAAAAAATTTTTTTAACTTTGGATTATGAAGGAAAATCTGCTGCAGATAGATTTTGGCATCCTGATACCAAAAAGAATTTTGCAACAATCCTCTGGAAAGACCCATTAACTGGAACCAGGAATGGGCCAGACCCAGTGCTTATCAGGGGAAGAGGTTTTGCCTGCATATATACCAAAACAGCAGATGCCACATGCTGACTGCCAGGGAGAATGATTAAACAAATAGACAGTAATAATACATCCAGGTAGTAGAAGCCCCCTGAGAACCCTGGTTTTTTCTTTGCAAGAAACACGAAGATTCTCTGCATCTTGATGCTGCTACTGCCCTTCACAGTTGCCTACACTCAGAACTGATCAACTAGCATATGGCATATAACCTGACTTGGAAAATTCTCAGTGTTGTAGAAGACATCATTACCAGCGCCTCCAAGGTGGCTCCATTGGACTCTTGGTTCCCAGACTTACAGTTTAGTGGGGTACATTGCTTAGACCCAGGAGAGAACCCATTACCACAGTTACTGTACCTGTCCTTTTGAGTTTGGATTGACTTGGGCAGGATGTGGATTTTCTCACTTGTTTTACAAGATCAAAGCTATAATCAGCTCCATACTTCTATAGATTTAGATCTAGAAAGAATGGAATCTGCTATATCGCATTTGCAAAATTAATTTTCCTCCTTTCACTCCTCCAACAGGAGCTTGTGTGATGCCCTTAAAGAAGAGTGCTGCTTTTATACTGACTATTCAGGCATTGTTAAAGATTCTATGAAAAAGGTCAGAAAGGGACTGGAAAACCGCAAATGCCTGCATGACCAGGAACAGGGCTGGTTCAGGGCTTGGTTTAGTACCTCGCCATGGCTTACCACTTTACTCCCATCCATCTTGGGACCACTATTAGGGCTACTTATTCTCTTGTCTCTCTGGCCCATACTGTTCAACAAATTGATGGCTTTTGTACAACAACAGATAGACACTATTCAAAAGAAACTCATACAGGTCCATTATCACAGACTGGAAGTAGGAGGACTCTAAAACCTCTGTCATTGAAACCAATGAGGATTAGCCCCTAACTTACATGCTAAACTGCATAGACAATAACAGGTAAGAGAACACTTCAAGACCCCTGCCCCTAATTGGGAGGCCTCACCAACCTAAGACATGAGCTCAACCAAATGGTTGTTGAGTATCCAGAGATGGGAAAAGGAGGCTAGGTTCTGTCTCAACCTAAGACAGGCATGGTTTCCATAAGTTTTTCCCAGATTTTCACTTTTGAAAAAATTAAAAAGGGGGACCTGTTGGGAGCCAACTCCTAGCAGAAAGCAGCTATCATCTTTGCAGTCATCTAGGCCCATATATTTACAGGTTGATACTTTTCCATACTGACAAGAGACTTGTTTTTCTAGCATGATATTTTTGCAAGCAGCCCACAACAGCTGAGCACACTCTAATAACATCTTATTTTTCTCAGACATATCCTGGACTCACAGTTTAGTGCCCCCAGCTGCAAGATACTCATGGTTAAGTGTCTCCAGCTGCACTCCCCTGCTTGTGCTTATATACCCATAATTGCCTTTCAATAAATGAGACTTGATCAGACAACTGTATTGTCTCTATTCTTCATGTCTCTTTCCCTTCCATCCCCTCTCTCTCCCTTGAAGGCCCCATTGACTGACCCGTGGACTGGTTACCTATATAACTGTAATCTACAAGGACAGACAGTGGAGAAGCCCAAGTCATGTGGACATAAATGATTATTTATAAGTACTTGGAAATACTTCAGTGACTAGTGTGTTAATAGTCCTGTGTGATCATTTGTTTGTGGATTCAACTCTCAGTTTCTCCACACAGTATGTTCATTCTCACAAGAGATTACTTGCTATCAATGAGAAGGCATTTTCTCCTCTGTGAAACCAGGGAACTATAATGAGTGACAAATGACTATGCATGTACTTAACATAGTGTTAATCCTTGTGTTAAGCATTTGTAGTGGTTTGAAGATGAATGGCCCTCAGAGACTCATGTGCCTGAATGCTTGGTCCCCCAGAGAGTGACACTATTAGGAGGTATGGCCTTGATGGAATAGCTGTGGCCTTGTTGGAGGAAGTGTGTCACTGTGGGGTTTGGGCTTTGATATCCTATGCTCAATCTCTAACTGGTGCAGAACTGACCTTTTTCCTGGAGGCCCGAGGAAGATAATCACCTACTGGCTGCCTTAGGATAAAGATATAGAACTCTTGGGTCTTCCAGTACCAAGTCTGCCTGCATGATGCCATGCTTCCCATCTTGATGATAATGGACTGAACCTTTGGAACTGTAAACTAGCCCCAAATTAAATGTTTGCCTTTATAAGAGTTGCCTTGGTCATGGTATCTTCACAGCAATGAAACCCTAAGACAGCATCCAAGAATTCCTACTATTATCCACACAGAATCTCCAAGTAGATATTCCCAATCTCCTTGTGGGAACAAAGAGAGTACAGCCAGTAGAGTGGTTTTCAAGGGTTTATTACACCAAAAACCAAATCCAGGTCCACTTGACTCCAAACTCCAGGACTATTCTGTATATTGAAGTACCTCGAATTCCATATTTTCTACTGTCTCTCGGTTTATAGGCGCACATGTTATTTGGTGCATTTCGGTTAAAGAAACCATATTGTCGTTGTAGACAGACTGACTTTCTTTAATATTCATACATCTGATCTTCATGACAATATGAATCTCCTATGGTTTCATCTGTATGTTTGGAATAGATATATGGATAATCCTTTCAACAGAAATACAATAGTGTGGGGGACTGGCATTCATTAGTTTATGAAAAATAGTACTTACATTACTAAGATTTTTGTAAAATTGTGGATGCTTTTTGACTCCATATCAAAGATCATAGTTTATGTATATTAGACACATACTGTCTTCTCCAAGCAAAGATGTAGTTCTGTTTTGTTGGTCTCATTATTGTTGTACAATAATGTGTACAGAATGAGTAATAATTTAGTTTATGAAATCTTTCAAGGTCATCATCAATTAAGTTCAAATTTGTTACAATATAAATTAACAAAAATGTATAAATTTTTTACAATCTGCATAGTGAGTGTTTGTCTTTAACCTTGATGGTCACATAAGAGTGAAAGTTTTATTTTTTACTTATATAAAATTAGAATTTCACATTATTCACCAAATTATCCTTTTCTATGTAATTAGACACAAAGATACACCCCTAAAAAGAAGTTATTTACAAGTGATACTTGATTGGAAAGGGAATATCAGTTTTCTTCAATGAAGTTTTACTTGGTATATCAACCACACAACAGAGCAGGTCCCATGCCCAGAGATAGTTGGCTAATAAAAATGGACAGTTTTGGGGTGTGTGTGTGTGTGTAATTTTGAGGATTTTTTTATTTTTTATCTTCTTCATGTTTTGTTTCTTTTTATTTTGAGATACACACACACAAAGAGACAGAGAGAAAGGGAGAAAGAAAGAGAGAGAGAGACTGAGAGACAGAGAGAGGGAGGGAGAGAATTAATTTTGTGGAGAGGGATCTAGGATCTAAGAGGATTTGTGGCAGGTAGAATATAAAGAATATATTGTATGAAAAAAATTAAATCAAAAATTAGCCTTTTCCTCAATATATAGGATTAAATTACCATATTTTCAACACTTAACATGTAAATTTACACTGCTGGCATTTGCGGTTTTCTAGTCCCTTTCTGACCTTTTTCATAGAATCTGTAACAATGCCTGAATAGTCAGTATAAAAGCAGCACTCTTCTTTAAGGGCATCACACAAGCCCCCTGTTGGAGGAGTGAAAGGAGGAAAATTAATCTTGCAAATGCGATATAGCAGATTCCATTCTTTCTAGATCTAAATCTATAGAAGTATGGAGCTGATTATAGCTTTGATCTTGTAAAACAAGTGAGAAAATCCACATCCCTGCCCAAGTCAATCCCAAACTCAAAAGGACAGGTACAGTAACTGTGGTAATGGGTTCTCTCCTGGGTCTAAGCAATGTACCCCACTAAACTGTAAGTCTGGGAACCAAGAGTCCAATGGAGCCACCTTGGAGGCGCTGGTAATGATGTCTTCTACAACACTGAGAATTTTCCAAGTCAGGTTATATGCCATATGCTAGTTGATCAGTTCTGAGTGTAGGCAATTGTGAAGGGCATTAGAAATGAAAGGATTAAACTACCATATTTTCAACACTTAACATGTAAATTTACCCTTGGTTCACCTTCTCTTATATTTTTGGTTGTGAGCCTAGCCTTTAACAGCTGAGCCATCTCCCCAGCCCGGTTCACCTTCTCTTTTTTTTTTTTTTCTTGTTTGTTTGTTTGTTTGTTTTTTGTTTTGTTTTTTGAGACAGGGTTTCTCTGTGTAGCTTGGCTGTCCTGGAACTCACTCTGTAGACCAGGCTGGCCTCGAACTCAGAAATCCGCCTGCCTCTGCCTCCCAAGTGCTGGGATTAAAGGCGTGCGCCACCACCGGCCGGCTCACCTTCTCTTAAAGTTAGTTTTATTTAGTATCTTTCACTCTGAAATTACCATTTTCTTAAAAAGAAATTAACAGTATGACAGATCATCCTTATACCTCTTGCCCACACACATTTCCACACATACACAATAAATATTTTATACATATTTTGATATATCATGACATAAATTGAAATATTGCAAAGAATAAAACGTCAAAGTTAAATTCAGTACAACTGAATTACAATTTCAGTACATGAAAAAGCCAACTGGGAACTTCCAGATGCAAAACAGGATAAAATGCCAACTTTAAATGTCAAATTTTTTCAAATGTATGTCAAAGTAAAATGACAGTCTAAAATATATTCATTTCTACTGGAGTATAAGCAACATTCTTCTATGTATTCAGTATTTAGTTTTCAGAAAAATACATTCTGCTGAATCAACAAAACAACTGGGTAATCCTACCAGCTATTCTATATCAATTTGATTCTTACACATTTGGAATAATGTAACTGCTACCCATGATTTATAACAGAGGTTGACTCCCTTCCTTCTTTTGAGAGTAACTAGGAATGTTATTGGCCAGTCAAGAGTGGCCACTCTACCATTTAGTTTAAGCGTAAGAATATGGTAAGATGACCAATTATCCTATTAGCTTGGGATTGAAAAAGTTTCCAAGAGATGGGACTTTCAGTATCCTAAGAAAGACTTGACAAACCACAATGAGGTGGTTAGCCTAGAGCAGGGAAACTTGTCATGAACGTTACAAATTACACCCATCTGGGTTTGATATCAAAAACACATAACCCTCCTTCAAGTGCCCAGAACTGAGATCATCCCTGGAAATGTGCACAGTATCTAAATGGAGGAAAGAATCATGAAACCACAGCAAAATCCAAAAGGTTTTAAATGGTTAAATTGTATACATTTGTAGTTCAATTTCTCCAAAATAGCCAGGCTATTGATGTGAAAACAAGGAATAAACCAAATTCAGTAAGTGAAAACAAACTCCCAGTAAGATAAGTGTCAAATCTAAAGCACGCCATCAACTTAATGATTTACAAAAAGAAAAAAGGAAGTTTACAGTATAGGTGAAACTGCAATCCTGTGTTCAGAAAGCAAATTAGAAAGCAGCTTTTTATTATCATGAGCATTGAATTCTCTGAGATGACCAAATACCATTTTATGTGAAAAAGTCAACCATAATTAATATTCTTTAAGAAACTTAACAAAAACTTGTTAACAAACCTGTCTAAAACTGTTATCACTGACCACATTCAGCTACAAGGAAAATTGGGAATCATTTCTGACAGCATCTGGAGGCAAGCCATAAGCTCTAAACAGAAGAAATTTACTGTTACAGACAAAATCTTACATATTTTCAAAAACAGCCAATGACCCTTGCTATCAGTCATTCTGTTGAAAGTTTTTTGCCTAAGAGCTTTGTAGTCTACTTCTGAGTTGATGGCAGTAATTCAATAATGTGTACAGAATGAGAGACTGGCTACAACTTTCTGAACAACTTGCAGGCAGTTCAACAGGTTTGAGAAAACTATAGGGATCAAAGCTGGCCAAACTCTCCTTCAACCACAGTTCTTTACTGCTTCTATAATCCCAAGGAACGATTCTTGTGAACGTTTTCCCCAACATGTAAAGTTTACTTCTTGACTTTCATAAGCATCCAGTTTTTCTTCGTCTTAGTTTGGATTTCCATTGCTATGATGAAACATCATGACCAAAAGGCAAGATGTGGAGAAAGGGGGTTTACTTGGCTTACACTTCTATGTTGGTATCATTAAAGAAGAAAGTTAGGACAGGAACTCAAACAGGGCAGGAACCTGGAAGCAGGAGCTGATGCAGAATCCCTGTAGAAGGGTGCTGCTTACTGCCTATCTCTTCATGGCTTACTCAACTTGCTTGCTTATAGAATCCCAGACTACCAGCTCAGGGATGGCACCACCCACAACAATCTGGGTCCTCTCCCAATGATCACTAATTAAGAAAATCCCCTACAAGCTTGCCTGAAGCCCTATCTTAATACAGGCATTTTTTAAAATTGAGGTTCCCTTCTCTCAGATAACTAGCTTGTGTCCAGAACAGATATGTTACAATTCCAGAAGAAATGGCGATCTAACACTCAACTCCCATCTTTTCACACTTCCTAGAAGTATCGCTACTACTTTTAAATTATATAAAAATAAACATATTATCAACAATAGGAGAAAACATGAGATGCTTATTTGTCTGGGTCTGTATTATGCTTAATATGATATATAGTCCCATTCACTATCTTGCAAATAACAAGATCTTTTTCTACTTTTGATATATAACTAAATCTTACCTATTTATCTGTTGAACGGTCCTGAGGCTGATTCTATAGTGAGGCTATGATGACTAGTGTCATGGTAAACATGGAACATAGATACTGTTTATAGGTATTGACTTTGTTTTGTGGTATATTTCTGGATTACATGGCAGTTCGATGTTTAGTATTTTAATCAATGAAATAATTTATGCTGCCAATCAAAACATTTGTAGTGGGCTCTCTGCCCCCTCACCCTTATAAGCACTTGATATTTCTTTTCTTTTTGATAATAGCCATTTCCAATATGGTAAGAAAAGACTCCTAATGTAGGTATGGGGAAAGCTTTTTCAGATACTGCTAATTTGAACTTGTTTTGAAAAGTGTCTGTTCAAATCACTTGTCCATTTGTTGATTGGATTACTTGTCCATTTGGTGTTCAATTTTGGGATTATGGAGTGGTTTATATATTTTATATGTTAGTCTTCTGTCAAATGAAACAATGGCAAATCATTGTCATTCCTTCCATCACTGTTGTTTCCTTCACTCTGTAGGAACTTTGAGTTTCACCCAATTCCATGTGTCAATTTTGCTTTACCTGAGCTATTTGATTCCTATTCAGGAAATCATTGTCTGAGTCAATATCTTGAAGTGTTTCTACTATGTTTCCCCCTAGTAGTTTCAGAATTCCAGGTCTTATATTTTAAGTTACTTGATTCATTGACGGTTGTTTTTTTTTTTCAACAAAAATATGGATTTAATTGAACTTTTATAGATGTGGATATCTGGTTTTGCCTGCATCATTTGTTAAATAATCTATTTTTAAAAAACTATTTCAATTGTTATTTTTCAATGATTTTTTTTATTTATTGCATCACCCCCCTCTTTTCTCTTTCCTTTTCTTTCTCCAAGCCCTCCCATATGCCATATGCTCCTTGTTGCTTTTGTTCAAATCATGTCCTCTTGCTCCCTTAATTGCTTTTCATATATATATATATATATATATATATATATATATATATATACATATACATATATTCCTACATATATGAATAAAAACAGATTAGTCTTTATACATGTTTTCAGAACTGACCATTTGGTATCAGATAATCAATCTGTGTGCACTTCCCTATGGGGAAAAATATTTCTCCTGCTCTTAGCACTCCTGACGTACCTGTAGTTCTTTGACTAAGGTTGAGGATTCATGGCCTTTCCTTTGCCCAAGTTAATACATCCAAATTGTTGTTCTTTTTCAGCTCCTTTGTAAGCAATCATGCTGGTAAGACGTTGTGAGTATAGAATCTGACATTCCTATAAGACACAATCTCATACCAAATTCCTTGATCCTCTAGCTCTTACAATGATTTCTGCCCCCTCATAGTCAATAATCCATGAACCTTTGGTGTGGGAGCTGTTTTGCAGATATATCAATTGGAACTGGACTCTATAACTCTACATTTTTATTCACTGAGCTTTTCTGTAGTCATCTTACTGTGTCTATTGCAATGTAAAGTTTCCTTGATGGTGATAAGGACTATACTTATCTATGAGTATAAGGATGAATATGTAGAATGCAGTTATGGATTGTGATGGTTTACTAGAGTGGTGTTTTTAGGTTCTTTTTCAATATCCATTACTTCAATTGACATAGAGTTGTTAATTTGGTACTCAGTACCAGGTGTGCTTTCACTCTTGTTAGTGGATCTTAAATGCAATTAGAGACCACCAAGGTATCAGTGTCATTACTGCACCCTTAAGGTTATCATGGCATATTTGTCATTTTGGTTCATAGGCATCATAGCCCTGTAGGAATGTTGGTTGCTTCCCTCCTTTGGAAGGGCATCTTCTGGTTCATAAACCCACTACTTAGGGAGGAGGCTTAAACCATTTTCTCATGCGAAATAGCTCAGTGATTTCTTAACAACATATCCTAATCAACAAAATGTCTACTAATTTATCATTCTATCTTTTCCCAGAATATAATAATAAATAAATAAAGAACCTCAAAAATGAGGAAAGAGAATGTGGCTAACCCAAGGCCATGATTCACTTTAGAAATATACCTCCACTCAACCATAGCTAAAGTTGATTTTAAAATATTAAATTCTTCTCTCTTAAAACTTCAAAAGGGATCATTCAGAAGGAAGTCAGAAGACAAATTGGAAAAGTAAACTAGCCTGCCTTATGAGTATTTGAAACCTTAAGAATAAAATTGCTGCCACACTCTAAATGTTTCAGCCTAATATCCAATGTGTCCATAAGGTTTTTAGACATAAATATGCTGTGCTTAAATAGTGATTTCTACAAAGAGGATTATAGAGTAGATTGCATTATACTTCATGATGCAAATGATACCCTATTGCCCATAATTGATTGCTGATACATTTACTGCTCTTTTCTCCAAGGCTTACAATTACTCAACTGTTGGCCAGGGATCTATCTGTTGTGTAAACAGTTTGTGTTTAATAACAGAGGGACGTCTGGGCCAATTTAAATGCCTGTGTTATACAGAGCAGGACACTAATCCCAGAAATGTTGGAAGGTGGTAACACAAAGAAGTAAATCTGAAGATCAGTTGTACTCTTTTACCAGGTTGTTCAGATATTTTTCAGCATGTTCAAATGGGTTAGAAGGTTACAAATATTTAAACAGATGTGGCTTGTCAATTTATACAATTGCATGTTTACCTGGGATCCAAACTGAATATATTATGTCTCAAGGATAAACAGCTGTTACTTGTGAATATTTTAAAGACTATAATGTAGTCATAAGTTTCTCCAGCTGAAGATCTGATCTATCAACACCTTATGGATATGAAGATCCTTTAGCTATGGTTCAGTGGAATGTTCTAATACTTGTATAAGTCAAAATGTGAAAATAAAAATCAAAACAAAAATTTGAGATCTAGGTAAACAAATGTTCACACCTGGATCCCTTTGTCATAGAAAGGAAGGAACATATGCCCATTATTTTCATGTCCCTAAAAACCCAGAAATGCAATTTAAGTTTAAGTATAATTGAATCTAAATCCCCTATGACAATTCTAATCCAAAGAATTATAATACTCAGGTATAATGCTGAGCATATGTTTTTACAGCTCTATTCATCACACTCAAAAACAAAAAAAGAAAGAAAAAAACCAACTATGAAAGAAGTATGTGTGTTTGTGGGATACCACTATCAGTTTTAAATACTTAGTATACCAGTGCCTTTAAAAAACAATGAAGTGATAGCAAATGAAACAGCAATGTATTAAAAGGATGTGTGTATATATATATATTGCTCACTCATGGTTGATCTCAGGAATGTAGGTTGTCATGAAACATAAAATAAATTAATATAATTCACTAAATTAACAAAGGTAAAAAAGAACTATTTGATTACCATAATATACACAAAGAAAACATGTTGAAAACCTCAACATCCATACCTGAAAAAAAATCCTCTCAGCAAATAGGAATAGAAGGAAAATTCATCAATGTTATAGTGGGCATCTTTGTAAATCTACAGCTACAATTGTATTTTTCATTATGGAAGAGTGGAAATTTTACAAAATAAAAAGAAATTCAGAATGACCATTTTACCACCCTTGTATAACATGGTTTAGGAAATTGGAGACAGAGAAACCAACTAAAGAATAAAGACATTCATGTTAAAAGGCAGAAGCACTGTTGCTTGTATCCCAGATGACATAGTGGCTTGATACAGAAAAATTGAAATCCACTGAAATAGATGTTAGAAGCTTCTGAAACTATTGAGTGAGCTGAATAAAGTTCCAGGTTACAACAAAAGTACATACAAAAATAATTGTACTATGTATTGGCATGCAACAAAAAGAAATTAAAATAAAATCATCTAGAATAGAATAAACATATGAAATGCTTAGGGACAATGATTGGACAATGTGATGGCTTAAAGGTGAAATAACCCTCGTATCTGATATGTTAAATCCTGGTCTCAAGTCAGTGGCAATGTTTTGTGAAATTCTAAAACATTTAAGATATGACTTGACTGAAAGGTATAGTTACGGGTGTCTCTCCTAGTTGGCAGTTTCTTGTCTTGTTCTCCTCCTCTCCTCACCTAATTTCTTTCTTTTTCCTCCTTTGCTTTTCCCTCCTCTTCTCCCCTCTTTCTCATGTTTCTAGTCTTCTAGGAGCTAAGAGTAGTCTCTGCTACATGTTCCAACTGCCATGTTACTCTGCATCAGCACAGAATCAAGAACCAATTGAAGAAAGGGCTACGACTTGGACTTCTGCAAGACTGAGTAGCCAATCTTTCCTCCCATTATTTGTTTCTGTTAGGTAATTTTGTTACAGCAACAAAATTATAACTAATATAGATACATTATATGTAAGATACACTTCAATGCCATGAAAACTTTCCTAAGATAATAGTTTACATAAATGTTATAAAAATTTTCAAGGTTTAGAAAGTTAAAATAATTTAATCTCTTTAAATGATTTATAGATACAATGCAATTCTGATTAAAAAAAAAAACAGTTAAAAAGCTGGGATTTGAAACTCCAACACCCACTTAAAAGTTGAGCATGTTAACATACAAGTGTATCCAGGATGGAGACAAGAGAGGTGTTGGGACTGTGAGCTGCCAATCTAGCTTCAGTTTTGTTGAGAGACCTTATCTCAAGGAAGTAGGTGGAGAATGATAGAGTAGAACAATGTACATCATCATCCTCTCTCTCTCTTTCTGTCTCTCTCTGTCTCTCTGTCTCTCTGTCTCTCTCTGTCTCTCTCTCACACACACACACATACACACACACACATACACATAAGCATGTATGCACACATGAAGAATTTTAGTAGTGATTAATGACAAAGGTGCTTAAAACATGTTGGACAAAAAACTCTCTCTTTAAGATAAACACATTAGATGATAAAAAGACTTAGCACATTCATGGATTAGTAGAATTAATATTGTAAAAAAAAAAAAAACAATCATTTTATTAAAAGCTATCTGTATTGGAATATATTCCCAATAAAAATGCCCATCTAATTCTTCACTAAATTAGAAAAACATATCCTAAAATTCATGTTAACTGAGATACCATCTTGGTATATTCTTCCTTGATGAGTATGAAGTATCTTTTCCTGTCTCTTTTGATTAATTTTGGTTGAAAGTCAATTTTATTACATATTATAATATCTACAACAGCTAGCTTCTTGTGTCTGTTTGCTTGGAAAACATGTTTCCAGCCCTTTACTCTGCGTTATAAAAATTAGAGAGACTAGGTACTAAGGACTATTGTTAATCAATTTCATGAAAGCATATGAAGAACAGTCATGTAGCACATTAAGTAAAATGGACCAGACCTTAAATCGTTCAAAACTAAAACAGGGAGACAAGACAGGCTTATCCAATCTATAGGAATCTCTATTTGATATCAGTAATTGAAGTTCTAGCCAAGGAGTATATATTAATCATCCACAAATACAATATTTCAACTCCTTTCAATTTGTATCCCTTTATCCTTTAGTTTCATACACTATAAACACAGTTAGCAAAGGGGTTGATATCAAAATTCGACCAATAGAATATCAATAGTCCTCCTTATTTACAAATTATAATCGTTTACCTGTAAGGAAATTAGAAATTAAGACCTTTACATACACAAGTATAATAAAATACCTTGTTAAAGCAACCAAAAAGGAAAGTCTAGAGACAAGAAATAAGTCAATACCCTGAAGATAAATTGAAAAATCCTTGGATGGAAAGATATTCCAACTACAAAAGATAGGCAGAATAACCTAGTGAAAATGGATCTTAAAAGAGTCATAAGATTGCAAATGCAATCCCATCTTAAATTCTAGACAATATTATAGAAATGGCAGATTGCAATTAGAAAGCAATTCTCAACTCCATCTAAATTAACAATAAACTAGATTAAAAATGCAGCCTGAATTCCAACTTACTAAAAATGTGAAACACCAATCACAGCCGATCACATACAAAACATAGTGGATAAATATACCTCAGTGTGTATGGTATAAAGTTATAAAACATGGTATTGGAAAAAATCATCAATTAATAAGAAATAAACCAAAACCTATGAACCAATCAATTTTAATAAATAATCCTTTAATAAAACAATGAAAAAAGAAAAGCATTCAGAACAAATGGTGAGTCATAATGATGTCGTCATGTAGAGATGAAAACAGAATAATATTATCAATCCATGGAATGAAACTCAAGTCCAAGTGGATCAGAGACTTCAACAAAAAACCTGGTATACAAAGTCTCATAGAAATTAAAGTAGAAAATATTCTTGAATGCTGTGATGGTTTGTATATGCTTGACCCAGGGAGTGACAATTTTAGAAGGTGTGGCCCTGTTGGAGTAGATGTGTTATTGTGAGTATGGGCTTTAAGACCTTCATCTTAGCTGTCTGGAAGCCAATATTCTGCTAGCAGCCTTCAGATGAAGATGCAGAACTCTCAGCTCTGCCTGGATGCTGCCATGCTCCTGCCTTGATGATAGTGAACTGAACCTCTGAATCTGTAAGCCAGCCTCAATTAAATGTTGTCCTTAAAAGAGTTTCCTTGGTCTAGATTGGGAAAACATCTTTACCAATCCTACATCTAATAGAGGGCTGATATCCCATATATGCAAAGAACTCAAGAAATTATACTCCAGAGAACCAAATAACCCTATTTAAAAGTGCGGAACAGAACTAAACAGAATTCTCAGCTGAGGAAACTTGAATGGTTGAGAAGCACCTAAAGAAATGTTCAACGTCCTTTAGTCATCAGGGAAATACAATTAAAAACAACCCTGAGATTCTACCTCACAACAGTCAGAATGACTAAGTTCAAAACCCCAGGTGACAGCAGATGCTGGCAAGGATGTGGAAAAAGAGGAACACTCCTCCATTTCTGGTGGGATTAAAAAAAAATGCCGGGCGGTGGTGGCGCACGCCTTTAATCCCAGCACTTGGGAGACAGAGGCAGGCGGATTTCTGAGTTCGAGGCCAGCCTGGTCTACAGACTGAGTTCCAGGACAGCCAGGGCTACAGAGAAACCCTGTCTCGAAAAACCAACAACAACAACAACAACAACAAAAAAGCTGGTACAACTACTCTGGAAATCAGTCTGGTGGTTCTTCAGAAAACTGGACATATTACTACCTGAGGACCCAACTATACCACTCCTGAGTATATACGCAGAAGATGCTCCAACATGCAATAAGGACACATGCTCCACTATGTTCATAGCAGCGATATTTATAACAGCCAGAAGCTGAAAACAACCCAAATGTCCCTCAACAGAGGAATGGACACAGAAAATGTGGTACATTTACACAATGGAATACTACTCAGCTATTAAAAGCAATGACTTCATGAAATTTGCAGGCAAATGGATGGAACTTGAAAATATCATCCTGAGTGAGGTAACCCAGTCACAAAAGAACACAGATGATATGCAGTCAATGATAATTGGATATTAACCCCAAAGCTCAGAATACCCAAGATACAATTTACAGACCATATGAAGCTAAAGAAGAAGGAAGATCAAAGTGTGGATGCTTCAGTGCTTCTTAGAAGAGGGAATAAAATCCTCACAGGAGAAAATATGGAGACAAAGTGTGGAGCAGAGACGGAAGGAAAGGGCAACCAAAGACTGCTCCACCTGTGGATCCATCCCATATACAGTCACCAAACCCAGATGCTATTGTGGATGCAGGGAAGTACTTGCTGTTGGGAGCCTGATATGGCTGTCTCCTGAGAGGCTCTACCAGAGCCTGACAAATACAGAGGTGGATGTTCACAGCCAACCAGTGGACTGAGCATGGGGTCCCTGATGGAGGAGTTGGAGAAGGGACTGAGGGAGCTGAGGTGGTTTGCAGTCCCATGGGGGAGCAACAGTGTCAACTGGCCAGACTCCCTGGGAGCTCCTGGGGACTGGACCACAAACTAAAGTGTACACATGGAGGGACCCATGGCTCCGGCCATATATGTGGCAGAGGATATCCTTGTTGTACATCAGTGTGAGGAGTGGCCCTTGGTCCTGAGGGGATTCAATGCCCCAGTCTAGGGGAATGCCAGGGCAGGAAGGTAGGAGTAGGTGGAAGGTGGGGGAGCACCCTCATAGAGGCAAGGGGAGGAGGATGGGATAGGGGTTTCAGGAAGGAAGGCCTGGAAAGGGGATAACATTTGAAATATAAATAACGAAATATCCAATAAAGTAAAAAAAAAAAAGAAGTGTTTCCTTGGTCATAGTGTCTGTTCACAGCAGTAAAATCCTAACTAAGACAAATGCACTGGTACAGGAGACAATTTCCTGAACAGAACACTAATGGCTCAGGCTCTAAGATCAACAATTGATAAATGGGATCTCATGAAACTGCAAAGTTTCTGTAAGGCAAAGTACATTGTCAATAGGATAAAAGAGTAGACAAAGTGGCAAAGGATCTTTACCAATCCTACATTTGACAAAGGACTAATATCTCAACTTTATAAAGAACTCAAGAAGTTACATACAAACCATCCAAATAACCCTATCAAAAGTGGTGCACAGAGCAAAACAGAGGTTTCTTAATACAGAAATCTCAAATATCTGAGAAGCACTTAAAGAAATGTTCAAAGTCCTTATTCATTAGGGAAATGCAAATCAAAACAACTCTGTGGTTCTATCTTACACCTATCACAATGACTAAGATCAAAAACTCAAGAGATAGTACATGCTGATGCAGATGTGGAGCCAGGGGAACATTCCTAAATTGGGGGTGGGAGTGCAAACTTGTATAACCATTTTGGAAATAAATTTGGTGGTTTCTCTGAAAACTGGGAATAGTTCTACCTCAGACCCCAGCTATACCACTCCTGGGCATACCCCAAAGATGCTCCACCATCTCAAAAAGATATTTGCTCAACTATGTTCATAGCAGCTTTATTCATAATGCCAGATACTGTAAACAACCTATATGTCCCTCAACTGAAGAATAGACAAAAATGTGGTGCATTTACAAAAAGCAATACTGATCAACTATTAAAGAAAAGACATCATGAATTTTGCAGGCAAATGGATGCAACTTGAGAATATCATCATGAGTGAGGTAACCCAGTTCCAAAAGGACAGGAATAGTATGTACTCACTTATGTGTACATTAGCCATAAAATATAGGATACCCATGCTGTAATGCACAGACTCAAAGAATCTAAACAAGAAGGGATATACAACCTTACTTAGAAAGAGGAATAAAATAGTTATAGGAAGCAGATGGGGGAGGGAACTGAAGGGAGAGGGAATGGGGAGGGGAATAGGTAAGTTCAGGATCCAGTGTATTGAGGATAGAAGGAATTTCCAGATAGTCATGAGAATGAATGGAAATCTGCAACTCATGTAAGTGAGGAGTTGGGGGCATCTCCAGTATGTGACAGGTACCTGAGATAAGGGAGGTGCCCAAGAATGGAATCACCTTAGCTTTGACTCAGAGCATTGGGGATATGGAAATTGAAGAGGCCACCTCCTGTAGCCAGGTAGAACCACAGTGGAATGATAGTGACACCAACTCCTCCACAAAATTTTTGATCCAAAATTTATCCTGCCTGCAAGAAATGTAGGCATAAGGGATGGAGCATAGACTGAGGGAGTGGCTGACCAATAACCAGCCCAACTTGAGACCCATCCCATGCTCAAGTAACAATCCATAACACTATTAATGATACGCTATTATGTTTGTAGACAGGAACCTAGCATGGCTATCCTCTGAGAAGTTCAACCTAACAACTGACTCAGACAGATTCAGACACTCAGAGCCGAACAGTAGATGTAGCTTAGGGACTCTTATGGAAGAATAGGAGGGAGGATTGCAGTCCCAACAGGGATAGGAACTCCACAGGAAAATCAATAGAATCAATTAACCTTGGGCCTCTCAGAGACTGAACCATCAAACAAAGAACATATATGGACTGGACCTAGGCCTACCTGCATATATGTAGCAGATGTGCAGATTGGTCTTCGTGTAGGTCCCAAACAACTGGAGTGGGGGCTATCCCAAAAAAGTTGTTCTTTGTCTATGGGATATGTTCTTCTAGCTTGGCTGCCTTATCTGGCCTCAGTGGGAGAGGATGTGTCTAGCCTAGCAGAAACTTCATGTGCCAGGGTGGGGAGATACTCAGAAGGCCCAATCTGCTCTGAAGAGAAAGGGAGGGGAATGGGGGAAGGATTGTAGGAAGGAGTGACCCAGAGGGGTACAATGAGTGGGATGTAAAGTGAATAAGTAAAAATAATAAATAATAAATAAATAAAAACATACAAAATTCACATGAAATAAGGAAAGACCCCAGATACCCACAACAATCCTAAGCAAAAAGAACAATGCTGGAAGAATTATTATTCCTGATCTTGAGATAATTTTCAGAGTTATAGTAATAAAAATAATATGGCACTGGCACAAACACAGACTATAGACCAATGGAACAAAATGAAAGACTCAAAGGTGAGTACAAATAAATTCAGGTATTTAATGTTGGGAAATATATCAAAAACATGGACTGAATTTAATAAAAAACAACACCTTCAACAAATGGTTTTGGAGAAACTAGATATATACATACACAAGAATGAAATTAGAGTAGTTTCTATTACCTTGAGATAAAAAAAACAAAAACAAAAACAAAAACAAAAAAAAACCTAACTCCAAAGGGATCAAAGACCTAAGCACAAAACCTGAAACACTGAAACTACTAGAAGAAAATATAGGCAGTGCCCTACATGATATGTGTCAGAAAGAAATTTCTGAATAGAACTATTTTTCACTAAGAATTAAGGCTAACCACTGAGAAGCAGGATGTCATACAACAAAAGCTTCTGCAAATCTAAAGAAATAATCATTCTGGTAGAGTGGGAGCCCAAAGAATGAGAAGAACTTTTGTTTATTAGCTGTAAATTTGACAAAAGATAAATATCAGGAATAAACTAAAAAAAAAAATGGTTAAGAGGTATCTAAAAAATGTTTATCTTCCTTATCTTCCCTAGCAATTAGGAAAATGCTATGACAGGTAAGGAAGGCATTCTTGTCAGAAAGACCTAAGACAGACTCAGTCTTGTTAATGAAATAAAAAAGGGGGAGAGGCGGAGAATCTTTAGGGCTGCTTGACAAGAATCTGACATGGGTCAAGGACAAGGAAATGGACAGCTTGGCAGGAATATAAGATTGGCCAAGGACAAGGAAGTGGACTTCAGATAGTAATCTAACATTAGGCTAGAACAACGAAGTAATTTCAGGCAGGAATCTAAATCTTAGGTTAGAACAAAGAAGTAATTTCAGTCAGGAATCTAAATATTAGGCTAGAACAAAGAAGTAATTTCAGACAGGAATCTAAGTTTTAGGCTAGAACAAAGAAGTAGGTTTCAGACATGAAAATGATTTTGGGCTAGGGCAGGGAAGTAGGCTGAGATACTTTAGTCATTCTGATAAGCCCTTAGAAACAGTGATCATGGGAGTGTTCACAGAATTTTGTTTATTGCCTTGCTTGTTCTTTGACTATTTGCATCTATTGTATTGCAAGTCCCTCAACCTAGAACTGATCTAAATACTTGCATTTAATTAAAAGGGTATAAAAGTAAAATGGAGGTGGGGGGATGGTATAGAGGGGTTCTAGGGAAGGGAAATGGTAAAAGGGATGACATCTGAAATGTAAATAAATAAAATATCCAATAAAAAATGTGAATCAAAATAACTTTGGAATATCATCTTACCCAGTCAACCTGGCAAAGATCAACAATGCACAGCAAACATTTGAGAGGGTGTGGGGAAAAGGAAACCTTCATTCACTGTTGGTAGAATTGTAAACTGATGAAGCTACTCTGGAAATCAGTGTGGAGAATTCTCAAAAAGCTTAAAATAAATCAACCATGTGGCACATCTATGTAACCCCATACAGAGAAAGAGAGTGATAGATACAGAAGAAAAAAGAGAGTAAAATAGCAGTAAGAATGTCTGAAACAGTAATAAAACTCATACTATTAATTAACTTAACAGATAATACATGTAAGTCTGAGTTTATATATATATATATTTGTGTGTGTATGTATGTGTGTATATATATGGAATATGGAATTTTCTCACATATACTCACAATCTTCCCTCCAAGAAACAAAGATCTTGTAACAAAAAACCTATCACAAGGCATGAATAGCCCTCTTTTGAGTTGTTTGTCAGAGTTCTCCAATAGACCTCAAAAGCATACAAGGCTACTGCTATTGCTCTTGTTGACCCCCAGAGGTAGAAGATAAGTCTCTATTACTTAAGACATTATGCACTAAAGTCATATTGTCCAGAGGATCCTGTGCTGTAACTGACCTAAAAGCCTCCTACATAAGGATTAGCTTTCATGGTATTAGAAAACAACATGTAAGCTTCCATAGAAGAAAAGAAAAGCAACAAAATCTGCTACTGAGCTCTACATCCTATGAACCACAACAGCAACCATCAGGAAACAAAAACCCTAAAGATATAGTAGTGGTATGCATACCTTGATATTAACCATCAGCTCATTAATTGCACTGAAGACTCAGTAACAAGAGGGAAATCATGTCTGATACTAGAAACCCAGTCAACAAAACTGAGCTTGGGATTTCATGGATCTTGAAGGGGAACCTAAATACCATTCTATGAAACAAGAACAATCACTAACTACATTCTAAATATCTGTCCTTGTCTTAGTTAGGGTTTTATTGCTTTGAACAGACATCATCAACAAAGCAACTTTTATAAAGGACACATTTAATTGGGGCTGGCTTATAGTTTCAGAGGTTCAGTCCATTATCATCATGACAGGAAGCATGGTAGCGTCCAGACAGACATCATGCTGGAGGAGGCAAGAGTTCTACATTTTGACCTGAAGGCAGCAAAAGAGGACTGTCTTCTTCATTGGGTGGAGCTTGAGCATAAATATAAGACCTCAGATCTCTGCTCCACAGGGACACACTTCCTTCAAGATGGTTACTACTCCAATAAGGTCATACCTCTTAATAGTGCCACTCTCTATGCCACATATACAAACACATCATTTTCGCCCCTTACCAATTTCTTCAAATATAGTCCCATTTTCTGCTTTCATATTGTATGTACACACAAACACACAGGTATAGATGCATTTGCAGACACAGAAAGAGGGAGTAAGGAGAGGGAGATGCGGTAGAGAGAGAGACAGAGAGACAGAGAGAGAATTAAATCTAGATTCTGCATATGATATAAAATATGCAGTATTTTATCCCCCATTACTTTCCTTTGTTCTCTCTCCTGGATTTCTTCCTCCAAATTCAACTTCCTTTTACTGTCATGTCATGTATGTAAATATATATATATATTCCCCCCCCCCATTGGAATCATACTTAGTGTAACCATGAAGAAAGCATGTCACTAGATACCACATCCTATATGTTGACTATTACTGTAGCAAGAATCTTTGTGTTATGCCTTCTTTGGAAAAATGCAGATGCAGAGGGGCAAGGCTAACACATCTACTAGAGTTTTCTTTTTCTTGGAAGAAATGTTGTACCAGGAGAACAAAACATCTTTCTCCAAAACCTTTTAGGAGATAAAATTCACTAGGAGGTAGACTGCTGCTGCTGAGCCTTGGAGAGGGATTTTAGTAGGGCTAATCTCAAAAACGTGTCTAGTGCTTCTCTGCAATGTTTTAAACCCATAATGTTTGAAGTGTATCTGTTTGGAAAGCCAAATGTTCACATTCAAATTTCATCACAAAATGAACAGTACCAAATCTCATGAACACTTCATGTTTAGGTATATAGATTATTATTATTGCTCTGCTTTATTCCATAGTTAAATGTAAGCCGGGTGGTGGTGGCACACGCCATTAATCCCAGCACTTGGGAGGCAGAGGCAGGCGGATTTCTGAGTTCGAGGCCAGCCTGGTCTACAGAGTGAGTTCCAGGACAGCCAGGGCTATACAGAGAAACCCTGTCTCGAAAAACCAAAAAAAAAAGAAAAGAAAAAATAAATGTAAGCCAACAGAAATACGATTTCTCTTCTTACCCCACTTTCATGGCATTTTCTTTCTTTCCTTCTTTTACTACTTTTATTTTTCTTTACAGTCCAGTCACTGTCCCCTCCCAATCTGCCTTCCAACAGTTCCTCATCTCATTCCTTCTCCCCCTGTCTCCAAGAGGATATCCCCACTCCCACTCCACCCCAACCCCTGCCATGTCTCCCCACTCCCTGGGGCCTCAAGTCTCTCAAGGGTTAGGTACATCATTCACTTAGGCCAGACCAGGGAATCCTGTGCTGTATATGTGACAGAGACCTAGGACCAGCTAGTGTATGCTGCCTGTTTGGTGGTTCAGTGTCAGAGAGATCTCAGGGCTCCAGGTTAGTTGAGACTGCTGGTCTTCCTATAGGGTCACCCTTCTCCTCAGCTTCTTTCAGCTTTTCCCTAATTCAACCACAGGAGTCCCCAGCTTCTGTCCAATGGTTTGGTGTAAGTATCTGCATTGTCTTAGTCAGCTGCTTTGTTGGGCCTCTTGGAGGGTAGCCATGCTAGGGTCCTGTCTGTAAGTACATCATAGCATCAGTAATAGTGTCAGGCCTTGGAGCCTCCCCTTGAAATGGGTCCCCATTTGGATCTGTCACTCGGCCTCCTTTCCCTCGGTCTCTTCTCCATTTTTTGTCCCTGCAGTTCTTTTAGACAGGGACAATTCTGAGTAAGAGTTTTAAGAGTTTTAACTGTGGGATGGCACTCCCACCCCTCCACTTGATGCCATTTCTTTCTACTGGAGATGGATTCTACAAGTTCTTTCTCTCCACTGTTGAGAATTTCATCTAAGGTCCCTCCCTTTGAGTCTTGAGATTCTCTCACCTCCTGGATCTCTAGTATATTCTACAGGATCCCCCTACCTCCCACCCCACCCCCAGAGTGCATATTTCCATTCATTGTGCTGGCCCTCAGGACTTCTTTCCTGTTCACCCCCCCCCCAATCCTGATCATGTTACCCTTTTCTCCTCTTCCCCTTCTCCCACCCAGGTCCTTCCATCCCTCTGCCCTCCTCATGAATTTTCTTCTCCCTTCCAAGTGGGATTGAAGCATCCTCACTTGGGATCTTCAGCTTTTTAAACTTCTTGAGTTCTGTGGATTGCATTGGAAGAAACATAACACTGTTAGTCTTAGTGCTCTGTATGGCTTAGTCTGTCTCTTGGAAAACATTCACAGGGTTAGACACTGCCCTAGACTAATCTTTTGTTTGAAGTGGCTGGAGGTTGGGTCAAAATATATTTTTTCTATATATTGCTGGCTGTCTGAAAACTTGCTTTGTGGACCAGGCTGCCACCAAACTCAAGAGATCTGCCTCCTTTGCCTCCAGAGTGCAGAATGTGGTGATGAAAGGTTTTAGACTAGTCCTAATCTATATTTGATAAGTCACTTGTTTTAAATATCAGCCATATTAGCAAGAACACAGAAGAGACCAATTCCAAATCAACAAAATCAAAAAAGAAATAAAAACCAAAATACTTAGAAAAAATTTCATGGGCAAATGGCTCAATAGATAACCTTGAATACAAGGTTTGTATGATGCCCATGTCTCAGTATCTTCCTTTGTATATTTACAGAGTTTCTGGTACCTTTTGAGTTCTAAAAGTCTATAAACTAAAGTGTATCCTTGCATTGTGAATGATATCAATACTTATTCAAACTGTCACTTTGACATTGGCTCCTGAAAAGCTGTATCACTGTGTTTTGTGTAAAAATGTTATTTCATTCAGAAATCAACTATCATAAGAGTAAAATAAAATTACTTGGTGAAAGTTATCTCTAGATATCCATGAACATATTGATTAGTAGTAAAAAAGATTGTTCAATTTGTTAGCATCCTTTTTGATTTTCCCCTCCATAGACACACTTATCAAAACTCTGAAAAAGATAACATATTTAAACTTGGTAAATGGAATGATTCCAAAACTGTTTTAGAAGATCTGATGCCAAGAATCATAGATTTTTTTTCCTATACAAAAATGACATGATGCTTAAATGTACTCTAATCCTGCAGTCAGTCATTGAATGGAACCATGGTTTTACCTCATCCTGTTTTTATTTTCAGTTTTGTTTTAATTTATTGAAGTTCCTTTATATCTGGCAAATGTCTTTATGTTAGAAAGAAGAAAAAAGAGGATGAAATGGGAAGAGGGAAATAAACTTGGTACTGACGGAGGAAGGTTGGGATGAGTTCCAGGAATATTTTCCATGCAAGTTTCCATAGTAAGACGATAGTAATGAGAACTCACTAACACACTAAATACTGGGTGGGCATACAAGGCACCATGCTAGCTGGACATCAAAGAGAGATCCATGAAACACAACAGCTTGGCAGATGCTCCTCACTGAAAACTCCATTTACACTAGCTTGAGAGAGCCTGTTTTCCCCTGGGGAGGCTTTGGCATGGCTAGAAAAAAACATCAAAGATATTTCAGACTTCAAACCTCCTCCAAGGGTGCAATCAGCAGGACAGGAAATGGGAAAATCACCCTAGGAAGGCTTTGGAAGGGAGGGAGTTGATCCGAGGATGCTCAAAACCCTGTACATGAACTCTTATGGTGTGGGTATTCAATAGATATGATATGGTGGACAGCTTGGCACCCAGTCAGTAGCAAGCCTTGCCTTAGCCTCATGCTGAGAAACTGCATAAGGAAGGCTACACAAGAAAAGCTAATTCAATAAAGATGTTTTATCTTTTTCATGGATGACTTAGTATTTTGAAAGGATATCATAAAAATGGAAGCCTACATTCTAAAACAGAAGCATTAATAAACTTCCAAAGACAGAAGTATAAAGGCCTAGGGGTGTAAATAGAATTTGCCTAAAATGATATCTGACTCACTACACAAGAATTCCTGATAACCCAGCAGGGTCTCCTCAGGCTTATAATACCTCACTATGACCAGGGGAACAAGAGTTGCCAACAAACACAAGGAAAGGCCCTTGATTCTGTGTTATTGACAACTAATGACAGATTATGAAATCCATACATGTACAGAACCCAAATAAAACTGAAATTTTGCATGTGGTCTGCCACCGTTAGCAAAAATGAATCCAGACAAATTTTGCTAAAGCAGCAAAGAATTGTTACAAAAACAAGGCAGGAGCTTCTATGAAGAAGTAGGAATGGGAAAAAAAAAACAATGCATGAGATATAGTAGTGATACATTGATTTTGTGTATATTGCATTGTGTTGGTTGAAATAATATACTACATGTGTATGTGTATATATGCACATAGACATTTAATATTTAGCAAAGACGGGAATTTTTATCATGAATCAGAGGCATAGATGCCTGTTATGTTACTAAGTGACTAAAAAGATTCCTTCACCCAGACTTACAGCAGCATGGCAATTACCTTATATGAGCACTGTGCAAAGTGAATGAAGAGATACAAAGCATGCACTAGAAGTTCAGTAACTATTCAATATTAATATAAAATTCTATGATAGCCTTTTTGTCTCTATATTTAATAAATCTCCCTTGTTTTATTTAGAAATTAGAGCCGCATACTTCATTTGACTTCATAAATTCTACACAACTTGTGATATATAAAATGGGAGCTTTCTTTCCTTTCCTGTGCAACTATTTCCTCCAGGTGTTAAGAGCATTTTAAAATTGTATCTAATTTTTCAAATTGAATTTCAACTTCTTACAACAGAGTGTCTGTTTCTTGTTATCAGTATTTAATTTCACAAATGTGCATCCTATAAACAGAAGAAAAAAAAGCAAGGTTCCTTCAGATTTCTCTAAGGACCAGACTCTTCAGATGAATACATATTTCTGTTTTTAAGAAATTCTGAGTGAGTTACTTTGGAAACTGTAGTTAAACAATGTTAATCAGGCCTGTTGGTCTTAACAAAGTCTAAATAGTCTGTATGTTGCTTATCTGTAAGCATAAAATATTGCCCCTATAATTGCTTTCACACACAACAATCAATCTTCTCAAGAAATAACCTGAATTGCAAACTTCTGATCTTCAAATACAAACAAATACTCCATGGTAAGCATTTTGACAATCTTATATTATAGGGGTGACATGAGATCCATTGATTTTACCCGGGCAGTGGTGGCGCATGCCTTTAATCCCAGCACTTGCGAGGCAGAGGCAGGTGGATTTCTGAGTTCAAGGCCAGCCTGATCTACAGAGTGAGTTCCAGGACAGCCAGGGCTATACAGAGAAATCCTGTCTCAAAAAAACAAAGAGAGAGAGAGAGAGAGAGAGAGAGAGAGAGAGAGAGAGAGAGAGAGAGAGAGATCCATTTATTTTACTCTGCAATTGGACTAACCATTGTAAGAAAACACAATCACTTTCCTACTCCTGCTAAGAAAATATCAGTACCCAAATCTCCAATCTTGTTCTGGGTGCTTTGATTGATAGTATCAGTGTTCCTATCCATTTGCACCAATCCATATATAGATCCCGCCTGCATTTACAAGCTCAGAAAGGCCAAATTATTCAGAAGATCAAGTTGGTACTGTTCAATCAAATTTATTGTTTGTTCTAGAAACATGTTATGCCAAATGTGACATCAGTGGACACAATGGGCAATAAGAAAATATGCAATCACATTATGCTTTACATAGTCTTTTGTTTGTTCAATGATCCCATCCAGAACTACATTTTGTATTAACTTAACATGTCTCCATAGACTCTTCTGATTTCTGAGTGTTTGCCATTTTTTCCCTATGTCTTTCAGTATCATGAAAATTTTGAAGTATACCAACAACTTCTTTGGAGAATGACCTTCAATTTAGGTTGGTTAGGTATTCTACTATGTCCATTTTGGGTATTCATTTGGGGTAAGAAAACTACAGAAGAAAATACTTTGCAGTATATCATATCTAAGGTGCATGATGTCCATAGCCACTACTAGTAATATCAAGCTTGCTGACATGGCTAAGGTGATGTCTACTAGGATTCTTCAATATTGGCTTACCATCTTGAAATTAATATGTCGGTTGGGAGTGATACAATTTAAATCGATATCCTATTTTAATACCCACTGGTATTTCAAGATGACTTTTTCCTGAGACAATTATAGTATTGACATTATAGCTCTAATGGAACCTTCTTTTTCTATGCAGGTATTTCCATCCATTATCACATTAACTCCATTAATAACATTCTAACTCTAATTCAATTTTTGAACTATTCAATTTTGAGATATTTACAACAATTCTACTTTCATCCATTGAAATCCATCATGGAAGAGTTTTTTGCCTCCTCCTCATCTTAGAGAAGACATTAAAATAATAGAAACATGTTACATAACTTGAAATACATTAGTAGGACACCATATATCACTGATTGAGCACTCAGAACATGATGCTTTACCACTATTCCTGAAGGTACACTACTTTTAAAGCAAGCAAAAAAAAAAAAAAAAAACGGCATAAACATTCATAGACAGTAAGGGCAGGAATTACAGGATGAAGCTAATGGATGAAGAGGTTGTTCCTCCTGCTGCTTATCTAAATAATGTGGAACTGCTAGCCAAGGACAAATAATTTCCAGACATCAGAGAGCATATGTGCAGAAAAAGCTAAACAGAAATTGGAAATTGGGTACTTGATCAAAAATAGTAACTGGCAAGAATATGGCTGAAATATAGTGAAAGTGTGCTGGTCTAACATTCACAATGTCTTGGGTCCAGTCCCCATCACCTAGAACATATCAAGCCACTCCTAAAATGGTACAAGGAAAAGCAGTCAGGGTTCATTAGAGCAATCCTAGGAAAATCATAGACAAAAATCTCAGGGAGATTAGAACTGATTGTGGAGTCTGAGTGAAAGCAACATAAATGTGAAAGGTTAAAAAATTAAAACAATTGGTTGGTATCCCCAGAATTATTGTCTATGAAAAGCCAGAGTAAGCAGTTTGATCTGTGTAGTCTTCAAGGTCTCTGTTTACTAGGTCAAATCTGCAACAGTCTTACTGTGTATAGTACGCAAAGGATAAGCATACGGAATCCATGGTACTGGACTTTAGTCTCCCAAGTCTGAAACAAAGTGCTTTGTTGGCCTCACTTTATCATTATTTTCTGATTATCTTCTGTCTTGTCTTATATACCTAAGAAGAGGCTGAGAAAAACAACAAAAACATTGAGTATATAATTTAAAACAAAGCTCAGCAGTCTGGGAATACTGGCTAAGAATTAATTTGATTGATTAATTTGATTTTCTTTAGCTACTAATTTTTTCAAGATAGAAAAGTAAGCATTAATTTGGAGGTTAACTAAGCAATTGTTTATAACTTATTTCCTTTATACATTAATTTGGAAGTACTTTATATGAAATTTTCTCAGATGGTTTGATCCAAACTGACAATAACCCACTGTTATTAAATGTCCTCTTAACTTGGAATTTTATGACATGGGTAATTTGAACCAAGTTCTTGCTTTAAATTATTTTAGTAAGTTGGTGTAAAGGAAACACTAGCATTCTCTTCATCTTTTGATACATCTCTGGCCTGCCGTTTTGTGTAAAGTTCTCCTTAAATATTATACGTTTGAAATATAAACTCTTAACATTAAATGGTGGCTAAATAGAAGAGGATGAACCAGGGGGAGAACTTCAAATAGTTTGATTCTAGGAGTATATATATAATCTTTTTGAGAGTGAGGTATCAATTTTATTTTTCTTTTACCCTCTGGGCTTTTCTCGAATCTTTGAAATCTTTTCACTAGAAATGGAGTCCCTGTGAAGATATTTCTGTGGATTTATTCTCAAGTAGCATTAAAAACACTTTAGAAGTCTTTGTTAACTTAATTTGATATTTTACAATTTTAACAAACCTGGAAGTTATATAGTTGTAAGCAAAATGCAAGATAGGCAAAACTCTGTGGTTATTAACTATAGGATGAATGAAAAGAGAAAATAATTGAATATTTTCAGTGCCCACAATGTCCTATCAGGTGTCTGGAAATTCATTTTCCACCCATGCCACACTTTATATAGATTTGATTTGAAGTAAAAGAATCAGTTTCAATAAAATATCAAATAGCTGCTTTCATAGCTTATATTTCATTAGAGTAAATATTGGTGTAAAATGTACAAGATCCATGTCTTAATATATTATTTTGCAATATTGGAATTGAAATATTAAATAAGTTGTTTTTCATCTGAGGATTTTGTCAGCAATTTGCTTCTACCTTGTGAGAAATAAAGGACTTTTACCACCAAACAGGAAACAGACTAAACACTCATCCTGATGATGGTATACATGCATTCCTTTGGGCAGAAACGAAATAAGCCACAGGCCAGATTTGGAGAGTGACCACAGCAAACCTTATGGTTCAGCAAATGTGGTTGTAAGATGTGGCTTTACTGAAAAATATTCACCACTAAGCAATTTGAGGACTCTAAGGATTTGGCTTTAAAACCTGAATTTTAAATACAGAAGTAGTGGGGTTCCCATCATATGGGTTTGGGGATACAGAGATATTTAGTTGTCTCAAATAAGCCATTATGTAAATCGAGAGTTTTCCAAATTATAAGAATTTTACTAATATCAAATTCATAGTCTGAGAAAGGATTAAGCACATGCAATGAGTGTGTTTCCATTTTGTTTTTCTGGTTTTTCCTAAGGTGATATTTGGAGTGAAATCCAGAGCCATTTACCTACTAGACAAGTACTATACCACAGTACTACAATCTCAGTTAAACATATAAAATCTGTTAGGTTGTCACATTACAATATAACATTTCCATCAAATGGAGGTGCATTGCTGACAAAGTAACAGGACTAAAAGTTGCAAAGAAAACATCAGAAGCTGTATGGAGAAACTATGTCTTCAGAAAGCAGTTGGAGATTGGAGCTAACTCTAGCTTGGTGAAACACCCCACAGTCTCCTGAGTGGTGTCAGTTTCAGATTTACAGTTTTGTGGAACACTCTCAATATTGATTACTGGTTCTTTTCACTTAGGTTGCCTACTCACAGTATTCATTTTTAAATGTTTTTATTTATATCTGGTGTCAATGAAAATTAAAATATGAAAGCCACTTTACTCACTCATATAGACAATGAATGTAGAACAGGAAGAATTGAAGTCTTGTTTCCACTGTCTAACAGTTGTCTCTGTTCTTTCATTAAACTCTAAGCTCCACAAGGGACATTATCATCAGCGTTGGTAAAGTTGTTTGCATATAATATATGAAATCAATATGTATTTTAATTTGATTGATTTTATCTGGAGCTATCAGCTCCTATTCATGGTGTTTCTTCTATTATCAGTTGCCATTTACAATGGTTTTTCAATTAGGCAGCATTAGTGTCATTTTATAAAGTCCTAAGGTTACATAGCAGGAAAACAAAATAATTGAGACTAGAACCCATGACTTTTTATTACAAATTTATACTCCCACTTTTATCAGTAGATTGAAGGTATATCCACAAGAAATGAATAGGCTCAAAATCTTTTCTTATTTCAGAAAATAAAAGTTTCTGGTTCGCTCTGCCTATTTCTCTCCCTCTCCTTATCTTTCACCTAGATATTTAACACAGAAAATTCTTCCCATGATCACAGAAAGCCAAGAATTTTGAAATTCATTGTGTGGGTTTTTTTTTTTTTTTTTTCAATTGTAAAGGAGCAGGAAAGGCCTCTCAATCCTCATTCAGTGTTTTCCCAATCATGTTCCTGGTTGAAACATAGACACTGAATTTGGAACCTGGAGCCCATTTCCTGTCTAAAATGGGCTTCATTCCTTCAATACAAACACTTGTTTTTTATTGAAAAGTTGTTTGTAAAGCTGAACTGCTGGAATAGATTTCTTTTAATGAACAAAAGAGTGATGCACTATTTAGCTGGAAGGAATTCACAGAAAGTTGCATGCAACTAACAAATACTTTTCACATGAAAATAAAAATCAGTTTGAATGTAGTCTCTTATTCCAAACTGGAAGAACACGCAGGTAATATCTTTGAATGAAATAATCAAAAACCTTGAACAAAATAAGTTTGACAGTCTCTTCCAAGTGCGTTGCTTGCTTATTCACTCAGTAAGTATTAATGAATAGCAACACTTCAAGATTCAAAGTTGTCTACATTCCTCACCTAAAAGATAATTATTACTTTGTATTTTCATAAAGTGGCAAGTAACTATCATTCATTTTATTTAAATTTTATTAATATTTATTAATTATGTTAATTAAGGAAAGTTATTCGGACACTTACATACATGTATAGACTGTGCCAATCTCTCCTTATCTACAAAGCCTTTGCCCCAGCAGTCTTCCCAGTTCCTAATATTTTCTCTTAATTGCTTTCTGTATCCTTACTATTCCATCTCAAATGTTCACTACTCCATTTTTTATGTTGCATGATTGATACTGGTTTCCATTCATGAATGACAATATGGGTTATTTATCTTCCTGTGCTTCATGTGTCTCACTCAACATAATATTGTTATGCAGATCCATCTATGCTATTATAAATTATAAGAATTCCTTTAGCCCTAAGGCTTAATAAAATTCCATTTATATACCACATTCATTTAATTTTATTGATACTTATTCATTTATTTATTTAATGTAGATACCTGAAATGTATGTATGTGCACCACATTCTTGCAGAATCTCAGCATGCACAAAAATTTATTCTCATTCTTCTGTATATCTGTATTCATTTTTCCTTCACAACATGTTCAGGGAGCCTTTATTAAAAAGGCTAGATGAGGAAGAATTAATTTCTAGACTCTCTGTTTTGTTCCACTTGTCTGAATATCTGCTGTCATATCCATAGCATGTTGTTTCAGTACCTGTAGCTTTGCAGTAGGTTTTAAAGTCAGGTAATATGATCCCTTTGCTACTTTTATGTTTATTGTTTGTTCAGGATCTCTTTGGCTTCTGTTGCCCTTCTGTAGTTTCTTCTTAATTTTAAGAAAACCATTGTAATTTTAAGGGAATAACCTTGAATATAGGGATTGTTTTGAGTACTATGGTTATTTTAACAATATTGATACTTCTAATCCATGAACATTGATTGTGTTTCTCCTTTTGTGTACCCTATAACATATCTCACTCTCTCTGGCTTTGACTACAGAGGACTTTCACTTTCTTGGTAAAGTTTTTCCTGGATATTTTTAGATATTTAGTAATTGTACATTGGATTGGTTTCATTTCTTTCTTTCTTTTTTTTTCTATTTTTCTTCTTTTTTATTGGATATTTTATTATTTACATTTCAGATGCCATCCCCTTTCCTCATTTCCCCTCCCTAGAAACTCCCTATTCCATCCCCCCCTCATCTTTTTTGCTTTTATATCATTTTAATTACATCCAGCAAATCCATTACTTGTGTATAAAAATGCTACTGGTTTTGTATATTGATTTTCTATTCAACTATGTTACTTAATTTGTTTATTAAGTTCTAAAAATTTAGAGGTAGAATCCCTAAATTAGATAAATAAGATAGTTAAATTAAATATAAGGCTTTTCTATATACAGAATTGTATCATCTGTAAATATAGATTATTTATTGTCATCTTTTACTACTTCTTTACTTTGTTTATGTACTGAGATTTGCAGTGCTATATTGAACAAAAGTGGTGAAAGTTAACAATGTTTTTTTTTTTTTTATTTCCAAACTTTGAGGATACACTTTCTGTTTTTTCCTCATGCATCATATTTTCTGTGTAGTTGTCAGCTATAACCTTAATTATTGTGAGGCATAATTTTTCTATATCTAATTCACTGAAAGTTTTTAATCATAACATGATGTTGAGCCTTATAAAATATCTTTCTGCACTGATTTAAATGATCCTTTTCGGTCCTTTGTTATGTTTACATTTATAGGATATTAATAGATTTACATATTACAAATCATTCTTATAGAACTAAGATAAATCTTACCTGATCATGGTATATGATTCACTTGATAAGCTGTTAAATTAATTTGCTGATACTTTGTTGAGAATATTTTGCTCTGTTTTTTGCTCTATGTGCTTTTATGCTCTTTTGTTTGTTTCTTGTTTGTTTTTGTTTGTTTTGTTTTAGCTCTTCAGGAAGTGAAGTCATGGATAGTTATGAAACATCATGAAGATGCTAGAAATCAAACCCAGGTCCTCTGCAGGAGCAACAAGAGCTCTTAACTGCTAAGCCACCACTCTGGCCTCTTAATTTTTTCATTTGTTTGAGTTTTATTGAAAATATAGTCTGTTCTCATACAGTATTTCTCGATTAGAGTTTGTCAGTATGTGCAAGTGTCATTAAGGATTATGGCTTCCAATTTATTTATAAAATCTTCATTTATAAAACTATAATAATGGGTCAACAGTACTCTCAGCTCCTGATACATGAACAATGATATTACTGTAATGACTGTTGTCCTGAGGCTGGAGATGCAGAGTAACCTCTCTTAGAATATACCAGTAAAGACAGATACTGCCAAATCTCTGATTTTAAACAGAAGTGTCTTCTTATTACCTCAGAATCTCAGCCTGGGCTTTCTGTTCCTTCTTTACCAAGGTCTCCTTTTGGTCATCATAGTTGATTTTTGTGTATTCATAAAATTAAGATTTTCCTAGGTAAGTACCAAAAAGTGATACAGTTGTAGTGCATGATAATATTATATTTAAATTTATAAGAAACTGCTAAATTATTTTAAAGATATCCTACTCTTTTGCATTCTCAATAACAATATTTATGATTGCAGATGCTTTGCATTCTGGCCAACATTTAATACTCAGCTTTGTGGTGGATCCTTTCTTTGTGATTTAGATATTTTGTACAATAGTATGGTATTATTTCTTTAAGATAATTAAGTTATACTTTATCTATTTTATGTGTGTGTGTGCAAGTCTGCACACTTGCATGCATCCATGGCATAAGTGTTGAGGTCAGAGAAAAATTTGTGGGAGTTGGCTCTTTCCTTCCATGGTGTATGTCCCAGGGACTGAACTCAGGTTGTCAGGCTTGGTGGCACGTACCATTACATACTCAACCACCCCAGTGCCAATTATCTCTTCAAGTGTTAATTACACAAACTATTCTAGAATGGTTTTAGCCTTACTGTTTTTTTTTCTAGGAAATATTTTAGTTTGATATTATTTTTATTTCAAAAACATATGCAGAAATAGAAAAGGCATAATGCGTCAGTGAGAGCTGGACAGTTTAATAATTATTAATGTTAATCAATTTATTTCATTAATCATCTCCATCTGTTATTGTTTGTTTTTACTGTAATGCTTTTGTTGGATTCTAAGATCCAAAACTGGGGAACATGCTCCCGCAGAAACACTCACAGGCAGGGGATTCGTTGCAAAAACATGAGGTTTAATGATAATGATAACGATAACCAGTGCACTGGGGTTCTCTCGCACGCAGACAAGAGGAACCCTGAGCCAAAGTTGGGAACAGTTTTTATACAGAGTTCATGAGGACAACCACAAAGGCTGACCTTCCCAGGTCTGGTCTCTAGGTGACTCAGATTATGACAATGAGTGTCTTCTGTTTGCCCACGTTTACCAGGTTAAGGGCTCAGCTTCCTGATTACCTCTCATCTTGGTTCTCCTGGAATGTGTCTGTGTGTCTCACCTGCAGATGGGCTCCCTCCCCTGTGGTCTGAGGAATGTTAATCAGCCTCTCCCTTCTTCCTCTGAATGTAGCAAGTGTCCTCTGACTAAGGAATGTGCCCCTCCCAGGATATGTCCTGGGACAGTGAGATTCTTTTAATCTTAAATTCAAACTGAGACCTGAAATCCTACACATCTTGGTCTAGGAGTGTAGTTCAGTAGTAAGGCATTTGTCTAGTATGTGCCAGACTTTAAATTCAACCCTTAGCACCACAATATATACATAAAAAGCCTACTGTTTTAGTTTCACTAGTAAATATTTAAGTATGGTTCTACCAAAGGACTTTAAAACTAAAGAAAATTTAATCACATAAAAATAATAATAATTTATCAGTGTTCTCTGATACTTTGTGACCAATATTTTCAACTACAACAAAAGCATCTTTTAAAATATTGCATTGTTTAAATTTGATTTGCTCATGACATGAAGTGGAAGCTAAAGTTCCAAGGTTCTACTTTTTTCAAATGATTGTGGTTACACTCAATTTTCAGAAATGGTTTGAAGTTAATTCAAATTTTAGTCAAGCTATAGTTTATCTATCATGAATTATATTTTTATTACACAACAGCATTTGAGAAATATAAGGCTGATATTAAGAATACTGAGTTAGCATATCATCTAACCCACAAGTTAAACTATGTAAAAGATGTCTGTTATGATTGGACAGTGTAGCCAATTGGTTCTATTGGCAGTAAATGCATAGCTTGGCACTACCAGCCTAGCGTAGCAGAGAGAGAACAAATTCAGAGGTAAGGGAATGGAGGAAGAAATTCTTTTTGGGTTACCAGACAGATGGACTTGCTTCTTCCATTTGACATTCTTTCTTACATATATCCTTCATAGTAGCTTCCCAATGTAAGTATGAAATATATAAAACATGTTATTGTGTGTTATTCTTGTCTCTCTGTGAATTTTACTAGGGGATCTAGCCAAATTAAATTTGAAGTTTATTTTGCTTAAAGGATTTTTTTCTCACAGCAGATTTTTTTTTTTATTTCACTGTACTTAGGAGGAATACATTCAGTTTTAAAGATACTCTCCTCTTTATACAATAGTTAACTCACAGTTAAGTCACATGGCATGATGAAATTAATTTTCAGGTTTGAAAATCAGCAGATTGGTGTTTTCTATTTTTTCAAATTGATGGTTCAGTTTGAATTTCTGCTGGAACAAGACTTTTCTTGAGTCTAAACTTTAGTCATGTGTTACATGGATCTCTCTAACTTCTGGGCCAATTTTCAACATTGGCACAAATGTATTTGCTTTGCTCTATTACCACTGAGTGCAGATAACAAGGCTCAAGCAAATGCGGACTACACAGTAAGAATATAATCACTGTTGAAAATCAACTTCAGAGCAGGTCAACATGGCATAATCTGCTGTCCAAATGATCTGTAATTTGCCTCTCCAGATAGTAATCTTAGCCCTGGCATAGTTTAAAAGGTAGTAGCTGCCAAAAACTGTTAACCATTAAACAAAGATTTGCTTTTCTTTTATGTGGCAGGAACAAAGGTGCACTTTTGAGTCTGAAAAAGACGTTGGTTTTCAAATCAGTCCTCTTTACAAGCCTTGTTTGGTTGCCAGGGAGATCTTTTTAAAAGTGTTTAGATAGAGGGTCTTTTGGTTTATGCTGTTGTTGTTGCCTTGGTATTGTTTCTGCCTTCATTGGATGACTTGTGCCAAAGAATATGAGTTTTATTTCTAGAGGCAAAATTGATATAAGGAAAACTTGGAATATCCAGTCCGAAAAGGAAAGTGCATCAAATTGGAATGTAGTCCATCTGTTTGCAGAGTACTTATTTATGACCAGTGCATCATCGTGGAGAGTACCCCTTTTCTGAGGACACTGATAATGTTTTCACCAAAAAATATGGGAATCTCCCATTGAGCCATGGTGCAACTTAGCAATGTGCATATTTGCCTTTTAGACTCGTTAAAAGGGATGGAATATTAACATTTCCTGCTTCTTTTCAATTTTTAAAGATGTTTACTGAATTTGCTTCAAGCTTCATAGAGTTCTGTACTTTTACTTTTCAGGCAATTCCAGAAAATGCAGCATTTTAAGTACCATGGAACTCAAGATGCATATACACTCAGCATCTCACGGATTCAATTAGGCACCATTCAGAGTGCAAGGTCCAAGATTCTACTTAGATATCTGTTCTCAAGGCAGGTTTCTCCCAAGGCAGTGGGTCTTTTCATAATTACATTTTGTCTTTGCCAAGTTCTCCTTTTCGGATTCAGAATGTCTATTTCAACCTTCACTGGTGAAAGGACAATGCCAGGTTTTTCATTAGAGTAATTCATCCATGTACCAAAGCCAATGAGATATTATGTTACTTCTCAAATTCTTTGGAGTAAACCATGTTTGCAAAAATATTGCTGTCTTCTGACTTTTAGTGTGTTTTCCTGACAGATGAAAGAGAAAAAGATACTTATAATAATTCTTTCCCTTCTTTATTTTCCTCTCCTATCCTCCTTTGCTACTATTATCCTTCAATTTCTTTCATTTTATTTTTTTAACTAAATTTTTATTACTTTATTTATTCACTATACATCTCAGTATTAACCTACTTATGCTAGGCTACTGACTGCAAACATAATACTGTCAAGGATTGGTTCTTCCCCATGGGATGGGTCTCAATTTGGTCCGGTGATTAGTTGGCCATTCCCTCTTTCTCTACTCTACCTTTGCCCCTGCAAACCTTGCAGGCAGAATACATTTTGGGTTGAAGGTTTTAGGGCTGGATTGCTGTCTTTATTCCTCCACTAGAAGTTCAACCTGACTATAGGAAGTGGCTACTTCAGGATTCATATCCCCTATTGTTATGAGTCTCAGCTAGAGTCACTCCCATAGATACTCTGGGGCCTTCCCACCACCCCTCCCAGGTCTCTGGTACATCCTAGAGGTGCCCCCCTCACCAATTTCTCTTCTGCTCTCCTTGCACCTAACCTTCCCCCTGCCCTACTGCCCTTCCATTTCCCTCACCTACCCAGTTCCCTTCCTCCCACTACCTCTATTTTATTTCCCACTCTGAGTAAGATTCAACCATGCTATTAAATCCTTCTTGTTATTTGGCTTCTTTGGGTCTGTGGATTGTAGCTTGGTTATTTTGTACTTTATGGCTAATATCCACTTAAAAGTGAGTACATACCATGCATGTCCTTTTGGGTATGAGTTACCTCACTAAGGATGATATTTTCTAGTTCTATCCATTTGCCTGCAAAATTCATGATGTTCTTGGTTTTTGCTACTGTTGTTATTTTTGTTTTTTTTTTTTTTTTGGTTCTTGGTTTGGTTTGGTTTGGTTTGGTATTTTTGTGTGTTTTGTTTGTTTGTTTGTTTGTTGTGCCCTTCCCTGTGATTTTTTTATTACTTTTATTTTTTACAGTCCAGTCATTACCTGCTCCCAGTCTGCTCTCCCACAGTTCCACATTCCATTCCTCCTCTCCCTATCTCCAAGATGATGTCCCCACCCCTCCCCTATCTGGGGCTTCAGGTCTGTCAAGGGTTATCTTCTCACACTGAGGCCAAACCAGGCAGTCCTCTGCTATATATGTGTCAGGGAATGGGGGCCCTCGGACCAGCTAGTGTATGTTGCCTGGTTGGTGGTTCAGTGTCTGAGAGATCTCAGGGGTCCAAGTTAATGATGGTCTTCCTATGGGGTCGCCCTCCTCCTCAGCTTCTTCCAGCCTTTCCCTAATTTGATCACAGGAGTCCACAACTTCAGTCCATTGGGTGAGCATAAGTATCTACATCTGTTTCAGTGAGCTGCTTATTGGGCCTCTCGGAGGACAGCCATGCTAGATTTCTGTGTGTAAGCATGCCATAGGATCAGTAATAGTGTCAGGCCTTAAATTCTTCCCTTGAGATGGCCTTACTGAGTTTCCTAGATGAGCCTGAAACTTGCTAAATAGTGTAGGCTAATCAGAAATTTGTGATTTTCCTTCCTCTACCTCCTGAGTGCTGGCATTATAGGTGTGTACAACCATGCTCATCTGAAATGATATTATATAGGTCGAGATTTTCATCAAATTCTTTTCTTTGAACATTTGGAGTTGAATAATTATTTGCTGTACATGAGACATCTTGTTATGTGGTGTTTAGTAGCATCTCTGACCTCTAATACCTACATGTCATAGAGATCTCCAAGTCACAGCAACCACAAATATCTTTAGACATTGCCAAGTGTCCCTTGAATGTCGTAATTTCCTCTTTCTATAAAATATTTTACAAACAGCAAGTCAGGTATTTATGTAAATATATTTATTAATACATTATCCAGTATTGTGAAACAAATGGTACTTGACATGTTAGATGTGATATTGGGTTTGGGATCTATTCATTTGTAAAGCACATATTTAGCATGCATGTGGTTCTGAGGTTCCATCCAAAGCAATACACAAACACACACAGGTTCTGTTAGTTCATGTATGCACAGTAAATTTCTAAATAGGATCCCCTACACAATGGACAGACTCACAGAGCTTAACCAAAAAGCTCATGGTGCAACCTCATTTAATATGTTTCTAGCAAAAGTACTCAAGTGACTCAATATAGGTGAGGACACATTCTATGAATTCTCATCCCTCTGGGCTCATGAAGTCCCTTTTTTCCCCCAAATATTCAAACCAGAATACCTATGTGGCTTCACTCAAACTTCATGAGGGATGATTCTACTCTTGAGTACTTTAGGGGATTTGTGCTTTTGTCTATTTCCTAGTTTATAGATATTATGCATAATTTATCATTTTCATCTTTCTAATAACCTTTTGAGAAAAGATGCTTGGATGGATGCCCAGATGGCTGGTTGACTTGATTATTGTGAAATAATTTGGCAACCACGCTAAAAGTGTTTGGAGTCATTTTAAAATATGAGGATGATACAACTGATTACTTAGTAGTTATCTATGATTGCCCTGAAAAGACTTGGATAATGAAAAGCCTGAAGCCAAAGAGGCAATAATGAAATAATTTTATAGTCTTCCTAAGGATCAGTAAAACATAATACCCCAACAGTAGCAATGTTGATGAGAAACAAAAGAATAAAAGGGAGAATTGCTTCATAGAAACAGTAAGATTTTGAAAAAAGAAAACAAACATTGCAGAGTATTTTAAAGTTAAAGAGACTCTTTAAGTTTAGAGCACAAGGTTTGTGCAATGTGGTTT